>PVKN010005748.1:0-30031 GCA_004027915.1 Capromys pilorides | reverse complement strand
AAAAAAAAAAAAAAAAAAAAGTAAGTGGAGAAGTCAGGTCACCTGGTTCTTGGGCCCCCAGCTTTTACCATGAACTCAGGCCCTCTATTTGAACGTATCATCAGTCTCGGGCTCCCTATGACTGAGGAGAGACATGACTGAGGAGGAGGATGGGTCTGAACTGGAATACGGTGAACTTGTGAGGACCTGCCACTTCCTATAGCCGAACTCTGTCAAGGAGCTTTGCTTTGTTTTAAAGAGAGTCCTGCCATGTTCACCCAGGCTGGCTTTGAGCTCCTGGGCTCCAGACACCCTCCTGCTTCAGGTTTCTGAGTGGCTGGGACTATTGGCTTGCACCCCTGTACCCAGCTAAGGCTCTGTACTTTTGAGACCCCATTTCCACATCTTCAAGGGAGTTGTTAATAGCCTGAGAGCACCAGCGCAACCTGTGACTCCCGTCCCCACCCCACTTTATTACCATGTCAGGTCCTTTCTACATATGTGTCTGGATCAAAATCCAAAGCTGTCTCAAAGTTCCATCCAGAAGCTTTCCTTGACCCCGAGGCTTGGCTCTGAGTCCCTGTCCCAAGGCCTGGGCAGTCTGTTGGGCTGAAGACTAACTTGCTGACTGAATTTTTCTAGATCCTGGTGTTCTTAACTGGGACATGGAATTGTGAGAATCCGTGAAATTGAGCACTTACGGTTTTTGTTTTTCTTGCGGTACTGGGGGCCGAATGCGGGACTTTGAGCTTGCCAGGCGGGCACACAAAGCTATGCTGCTGAGCTATTTCCCCGGCTCTTCTTCTTGTCTTTTTGAGACAGGGTCTCACTATTCAATGCCTGCTGGCCTTCAGCTCACTTTGTAGCCCAAAAGTTGGCTTCAAACTTACAGAGATCCTCTGGCCTCAGCCTCTTGAGTGCTAGGCTTACAGGCATGAACCACCATGCCCAGCATGATGGGTTTATTGGGATATAATCTCATCATAAGCTGAGGTTCAGCTACACTCTTAATTGTGTTACTGATAGCTTTTATACAGATGTTTTCCTTTTAGAGAGAGTTACTATGTTGCCAAGGGTGGGCTAGAATTTGTAAGCTCAAGAGAGCCTCCTGTGCTGATTTTCCAAGAAGGCAGGATTACCGTGGTGTGCCACCACATCTGGCACAAAGTTTTATTGGTTATAAAACATTGGATACCTGCCCAGATCAGTTATTGCTGTTATCTTGGAATACATCTCAATATACTGCTTATAGTTATTATTATTTCACAGCTATAGTAGACATTATACAAATGTTAGATTTTTCTTTTTTCTTTTTAATGCTAGGAATAGAACGCAAGGTCTTGTCCATACAAGGCAAGGTTTACCACTGGGCTGAGCTACATCCTTAACCCAGCACTAGATCCTTCTTAGGCACTAATAAGGATATATATATATATATATTTATATATAATATATATAAAATTGGTTTCCATTGTTATTCTATCCATTTTGTTTTGTGCATTTAAAGCAGTATTCTGAGAAGGACTAGAACCAAGACACGAAGAGGCCTAGTATTGCCTCATTGAGGTTTGTTGAGGCCAGGCTGCTGTCAGTGTTCGGAGGGGCAGCCTGGGTCAGGTGCCAGACCCGTGGGCATTCCTGAAGGGGACAGCACTGAGTGTCCTTTTTCCTTAGCCCCTTACTATGTCTAATCACAAGGTCAGTAGCCCTGTTCTCAAAGGTGGGATTCAGGGGCCAGGCTTGTCCTTCCAGGCCACCCTCCTTCTCTCTGTCTTACAGCCCATCTCAGTGGAACTTGGTCTGGCTGAGCTCAGCCGGTCACCTCGGCATGGGAACTAACTGGCCACCAGCAGCTCCCCAAGACTGCCATAGTGCATAGGTCCAAGGGTACCACTGATGTTTGGAGCATTCAAGGCAGAGCCTGGACAGTTGTCTGCAGTGGCCCTTTTCAGATTTTTATTTTTATTTTTTTGTTTTTGACACTGGGTCTCATTATGTAGTTCAGGCTGGCCTCAAACTCATAAGTATCCTCCTGCTTCAGCCTCCCAAATTCTGGGATTACAGACAGGTGCCACTATGCCAGACTAGAGCTCAGAAAACAGCAGGGAAGTTTTCTTTTCTCCAGAAACTACTGTTCTTCTTTCTGTCTATCACTACCTCCTCCTTCCGCAGGCCAGGATGTAGCTGTTTTCGGCTCTAGTCCTTGGGTAGAGCAGTGCAGCATTGACTCTTATTTCAGTATCTGTTTTATTGTTGGTTTTGGTGCCGGGGATGAAATCCAAAGTTTTGTCGGTGCTAAGCAAGTGCTCTACCACTGAGCTATCACCCAGCTACACCTGTGCCTTTATACTCTCTGCCTGGTTGTCTCTGCTCCAGTCACTCGGGCCCTCTTCAGGTTTCTCCAATACTCCACTCTCCCTCTGGCCAAGAGAACTTTGAATATAATGTCCTCTCTCTGGGCCTCTTTTCCCTTCCCACCTTGCTTAGTTGATAGCTATTCATTCTTGACATCTCAGTACAACTATTCCTTTTCTGTATTTATTTATTTATTCATGTTATGTCCGGCTCAGCCTGCCCTGGGGCTGGGGCTGGTGTAGCATGTGATGCTGGGGATCGAACCACAGCCCCTGCAGTTGCTTAAGTAGGCGCTTTAGACCGCTGAGCTATCTTGCTGGCCCACAACTATACCTTTTCTAGGGAAGCCTCCCTGGCTTTCTGTCTGGGACAGAATCTCTACCTTTCATACACTGAGCTCCCGGGTACTCTTCTGCACAGCACTCCCTACAGTTGCAAGGAGCATATTGTGCTGTGCGTGAAAGGATGAAACTGTTCTCAGGGTAGCAGGTTCAAGTCTGTTCCTGCTCATCCCCCCAGGGAGCCTGCACCTTTACTGTAACGCTGACCCTGAACCTTACTCTGACCGCAAGTGAAAGTGTGATTGAGGCAGAACTTGGGGAGCCAGACCTCAGTCAGACCCAGCCCTGCCCTCAGGTGGGGATGGGGGAGGGGTGTTGGGATGTCTATGGGGCAGTAGGGCAGGGCCAGACCCTATAGAATCAGCAGTGGACAGAGGTGCTAAAGCCTCAGAGGGGTTTGTAACCCCATCAGCTTGCTTCATTTGCAATGGGAAAGCACACATCTCAGAATCAGAAAACCTGGGCATCCGGGCCCAGCTGTCCTTGGGAAAGTTCATTACTTTTCTTGACTTTGATTTTTTTTTTTTGCCCCTAGAAATACTGAGACTTTCCTGTTGCACCCACGTGTGTATCTCTTTAAGCAGCTTCCTTACGTACAAATGGGAATAGAGAAAACTTACCTGGCTGGGCCAGTATAAGGACGAAAGGGCCATCAGATGTGAGGATGTGTAAAGATGCTATAAAGCATCATGCTCAGCACATGGCAGGGCTGGCAGTGGGAGAAGAATGTGCTCCTGGCGCATTGGGAACCGGGGCAGCTGCATGAGGCAGGGTGCGCAGGGCAGACTCTGGATCTTGAGTGAGACGCAGATGTGGGACGGGACAAGGACTGTGGGCATTAGGGCTCAGCACAGCCTGTGGCTGTCAGGTAGGAGCTTGGCAGAGTGAGGATGAGCTGGCACCCCCTGCTCCTCTGCCCCTCAAGGAGCACGCTGGAAGCAGTGAGTATTCTCAGGGCTCAGAAACAAGGGCTGGGCTTGAAATAGCAGCCTGGCACACGCCACTGCAAAGGAGAGAGTAGAGAAGTGGGAGCCCAGAGGTGAAAGAGCCCCTTCTTCGGACTTCCTTCCACCTGGGCTGAGCGAGGTTTCCAGAGAGGGAGGCTTGAAGGGGTGCTCAGGGATGAGTAGTTCGGTTGTGAGCAGAGGGGCTGGGCGAGAGGAAAGCACATAGAGGAAGCAGTGAGGCCGGAAGCTCAGGATGCCTTCCTGGAAGGCTGTGTACTTAGAAGACTCTTGTCTGCCCTGAGAGAAGCCTGGACTTTATCCAGAGATGGGAGTGAAAGTAGGAGGACTCTGAAGGGTTTTTAAAATAAAAAAGTAGCATGAGCCGGCTAGTATTTCATTAAAAGATTATACTGGGTCCCAGGTGTAAAGGCACATGCAGGTAAGACCAGCACTCTGGGACGCTGAGGCAGGAGAATTGCAAGTTCCAACCCAACCTGGGAAATTCAGAAATTCAGCAAGACCCTGGCTAAAAACAAACAGATAGAAAAATTAAAGGGGCTGGGAATATATGTAGCTCAGTGTGAAGGACTTGGGTTTGATCCTCAGTACTGGGAAAAAACGAAAAGGAAAAGAAAAGATTACCCTGAGGCTGGGGTGTAGCTCAGTGATAGAACACATGCTTAACATTTGAGAACCTGTGAGTTCAATCTGAGCATTAAAAAAAAAAAAAAGCAAAGAAAGAAAACCCCACAGGGGAGGGCAAGATGGTTCAGTGGTCTAAAGCGCCTGCTTAGGAAAGCTTAGGCAACCACAGGGACTGCGATTTGATCCCCAGCACCATGTACTGTGCCAGCTCCACCCTACGGCAGGCTGAGCTGGCCATAACATACATTCATACATACATACATACAGTTTAAATTATATATAAAAAAAGAAAATCCCACTTGGGAGGCTGAGACAGGAGGATCAGTGAGTTTAAGACCAGCCTGGGCTACAAAAGTAAGCTCAAGGCCAGCTTGAACTGCATAGTGAGACCTTGTCTCAAAAAGACAAAAATGAATAAACAAACAAACAAATAAATAAAATATGAAAGGGCTGGGGAGATAACTAAGTAGAATAAGCACTTGCTGGCAAGTGCAAGGGCCTAAGTTCAATCCCCAGTTCTGGAAAAAAAAAATGCTGGAGGAGATGACGGCCTTTCCAGGAATAATAGGCAAATGCCAAATGCCTAATACTTTGAGGCTGCATATAAAGGGCCGACGACCAGTTCCTCCAAGAGAATGCTGCCCACAGTCTCTGCAGAAACTGACCCAGAAGCCAAACCACCAGTCTGGCAGCCACCAGCCTAAAAAAGTCAGAATTTGCTCAAGTTGCCAGCTTTCCTTACAGTTTGCCCCTGCTCTCCCACTTCTAACTTGGGACCAATTGGAGAAAGCCAAATCTGCTCCCCCAGCCAATCCCAGGGCGTACCCCACTCTAGCTGCTGCTTGCAGCCTCCGACGCCAACAGCCCTTGATCAGGACATCACTGAAACTTCCGCTTAGTCTCTTTGAAAGCTTGGCCTGCCTGCTGCCTCTGAGGCAGAACCAAATGCAAATGACAGTGGCTGACCTGATTCTTTGCTGTCACTTGGGTCAACTCCACTCACTTCTGCTCTTGACGTAAACGATTCTGTCACCTTATCTTCTGCTCCAAGACACCTAGAGGACATCGTGGGTTTCCATCTAGCTTATTATTATTATTATTATTATTATTATTATTATTATTATTGCCAGCTCAGCCTGTTCTGGGGGTGGGGGCTGGCGCAGCGTGTGGTGCCAGGGATCGAACTGCGGTCCCTGAAGTTGCCTAAGCTTGCCTAAACAGGCACTTTAAACCGCTGAGCCATCTTGCTGGCCCCTCCATCTAGTTTTGGAGATGAAGTCTTACCACGTTGCATAGGCTGACCTAGAACTCTGGGGTTCAAGTGATCCTCCTGCTTCAGCCCCTGGAGTAGGTGGGAAGTAGGTGTGCTTGGCTAGACAATGAATCTGAGTGTTGGAGAAAACAAGGGGGCGGAAAGGAAAAGTCCTATCCTCAAAGTTTGAGCAAGAGCCAGGTCTACAGGGTCCACTAATGGGTGAACACAAGCCAAGCCAGAGTGACATGCACAGAACATTCCCACACTCCTCCACGAACTTGATCTTCACAACAGATCCAGGCCTTCCGGCTGAGTTATATCCAGGTTATCATTTAATAAGAGTCGAGCTTACTTTCCCATTCCTGGCCTTCACCTTAAAGGTGCTGATAAGTGGACTTGCCCAAGCAATCTAAAGGCAAAGTTCAAAGGGGGAACCCTCTATCACTGTTCCATGCACAACCCCGGCCTGGGGCTGGCTTCTCCTTCTAATCCAGAGACCAGAAACTGAAAGCACAGACAGCCCAGGGACTGCTTGACGCTGCTCCTGGAGACCAGAGCTCACCACCCTCAGGGTGACCAGACATGCCTTCCTGTGTCATCAGCGAGGCTAGGCAGGGTGGAGGGTGGCTGGCATTTGAGCAGAGCTGTGGAAAAGTGAGTCAGAAACCTAGTCTGAGTTTTCCAGAGGTCCAGGATAGTCAGATAAGAGGCCAAGGGCAGAAGAAGCCCTTGCACTCCAGGCATATGAGTTGTTTTACTTCATCTTCCTGGAATACCCTTAGAGCTGGGAGGGCTTGGAGAAGCTCAGGAAGGTCACATGTTGTGCATGCTCTGGAGTAGGTTTGAACCCACATCTATCTGGCTCCAAGTTCATGCATTGTTCTCTGGACTCTGCTTTCCCAACTAAGAGCCAGACAGTCTCAGAAGACAGAGGGTCCAAATTCCTTGTACAGTTGACCTGTCAGCAGTGAATTGGTGGGGTCCCCCCCTGCCTTTGGGCTTCAGGAACAACTTGCATCAAGAGTATGTTACTCTGGCATTAAAGGGCACACACAGCATTTGTGCATTTCGGCAGTGATGCGGAGGGAGAAATCCTGTCACCTTCTCTTCTTGCTGTAAACGCAATACTGATTTTTGTGGAGCTCTGTACTGACCAACCTCATGCTGTTGGGAGACTGTTTTTACAGGTGGTCCTGGGAGGCATTTGCACTTTTTACTCTAACTTATTGGACCTCTGAGCCCTGAGCTAGTTATTTATCCTTCACTGCCTGCAGCATGAACTCCTTGCTCATTCCCCTGGCCTCATAAGCCTGACATCAGCAGACTTCCCATTTCATCTCTAATCCTGACTTAAGAAATCCTGTCCTCATTCATTCCCCTGAAGCCACACCGACCTTGTTTATTCCTTCCCCCTGCCAAGATCCCCACTGTCCCCGGCCCTTTGCACTTGTTTCAAGTTCTGCCTGGACAGCTCTTCACCCAGATCTGGGTTTAACCGGCTCTCACCTGTCACTTAGGTCCCAAGGTAAGCATCTGCTTCTTGGGAGGCCTTCCCCGAGCCCTGCATCAAGAGAGCAGCCCCGCCCCGAGCCGCTGTCATGGCCTGCTATGTTGTTTCTATGGCTTGTGCAGCATAGGTAGGTTTTGTGGATCTCTTACCTCTGCCAAGAATGCCATCTGCCTCACATCATCTTTCTAGAACACCTAAACAGCAACTGTTACAAAGTACTGAGTCCTGTGGCAACCTGCTTGGGTCCCCCTTCTGTCCCTCTCAGACAGGAGCTTTCTTTCCCCTAATAAATATATTCTGCTCTTAACTTCTGTTTGTTCCTAAAATTCATTCTTCATGTCTTTCGAGTTGAGAGTTTCATTCCCCTATATCAAGCCCTGTCTGGGCAACTTGGCAAAACTCTGCCTAAAATAAGAAAATAAAAAGGGCTAGGGACAGAGCTCAGTATGAAGGCCTTGGAGTTCCATCCCCAGGATGCAAACAAACAAGTCTTGGTTCACCCACAAATGAAAGAACCAATTGATGGGTGGATGGGTCTGAGTTCTGGCACATGGATTGTGCTTTGGCTGCATGGGTAGGGAACCAGTGAGATTCTGGTCCTCCCCTCCCTCATTATCTGAGACTGCCAGAGGACACCAGTGCTTCAAGGATGTTGTTGATGTCTTCCCATACACCCTTCCCATTGCCAGCTTTCACAGTTTCTCCCTCACTTCCTTCCTACCCTCTGCTGATGCTTTTGCTGACTGAAATCTCACCCAGCCTTCAGGGCCCTACTCAAAGCTATCTGCTTCAGACCTTCACTTGAATGCTTTGGAAGAACTGGCTCCCTCTTTTGAATTCCACAGCCTTTCTGTGTGGCATAAAACCTGTCTCCCCTGAACTAACCAGCTTGAGGACAGAACATCTGCCTTTAACCCTTGGCACAGAGGAAAAGCACCCGGGATGGAAGGAAGTAGGAGGATTAGCTGGATGGGCATGAAGAAGAAAGGCTTGCAAGGGAGTCACGACTGGGACTCTGACTGGGACTGGGACATCTGACTTCCTGGACGGACTTGCATGAAGACCTCAAAACCAGGTTCCAGTCTAACCTTTTTTCCAAATGGGACATTGTTTTACCTCTCGGGGCCTCAGTTTACACGTCTGTGAAATGAAGAAAACAGTGATAATCTCACAGTGATGCAGATGCTTTTGTGAGAAATAAGGGAGATGATAATGCTCTGAAGCACTTGACTCAATGTAAAGTACACAAAATATACTCCATACATATCAACTATTATTACAGATACAGTCTGAGCCTGGTCTCAGGCTCCTTCTTTCTACGTTGGGCTATGGGCCCAAGCTCGGGGGCTCATTACAGACGGCAGGAACTGCCATCTTGACTTCAACAGGAAGTCAAGAAGGGATCTTCTTGCCCACATTTCTTCTTTCCTTCATTTATTCATGCAACAAGCATTGTTTGGTACATCTGCTATATGCCAGGGCCTAGGAGTATGCATAAACAAGATGAGGGCCCTGGCTTTACTGGGTTTATGTTCTAAGGCAGGTGGAAAGTAAACAAGTACATAACCTCAGATAGTGTGTATTCTATAAATAGAATATCAGGGGTATTAATGGAGAGTGACTGGAGTTTCCAGAGAGGTTTTACTGAGTTAGATTTAAGTAGAAACCTGAGAAACAAACTGGGATGAGCAGCACAGGTGGGGACCAAGCAATTAGAGGAGCAGTGAGAAGGCCTCAGAACTGGCAGGATGTAGAGGGCAGAGCTGAGGACCTGCCCAGGGGCAGCCCCAGGGGTTCAGGGTTGTGCTGAGAAGTTTGGATTTAATTCAAAGATTGATGGGAAGCCAGTGTGGGGTTGTAAAGAGAAGTGATCTGGAGGAGCTTAGGTTTTGAGCTGATCACTCTGACTGCCAGGTGACAAAAATTTGGAAAGGAAAAGGATAGGTAAGATTCCACTCAAAGTACAGGTGGTTCAATTTACATGCTTTCAATTTAGGATTTTTTTTAAATGAGGGGTAAAAGCAACCTGCACTTCATAGAAAGCCTACTGCAAACTTCAAGATGTGATCTTTCCCCAGGCCGGTGGAATCGTTCTGATAATCCTGAACAGTGGCAGTCAGTGGTAGCTTCCTCAGCCTCAAGATCACCAGGGAGACACACATGTGCTATAGTGCTCCACCTAAGCTGGGAAGTGCAGCAGGTGGGTGCATTAAATATATTTTATGTGTACAAATATTCAACTTAGCATGAGTTTGTGGGAACATAACCCCTGCAGATATGCCCTAGGTCAGGCACATCTGTAGCATGCAGGGACAGTGAGGGCCCAGGACCTGCTGGTGCATACGGAGTTGAAGAACAGCAAATACTCTAAAATGACTTGAGAACTTAGGGCTAGCAACCACAGGGTACTGGGTTGCAGCATTTCTTGGCAAGACTGCAGGAAGAACTTACTGGAGAAGAACAGGCAGTCAGGTTTTGATTTGGACTTGGAGAAGAAGAGGTTGCTTATCATGAAAATATGCAAGTGGAAAGCTGGGGAGATAGTCAGGTGTGGTGGTGCATGCCTGTAATCTCAGCACTTGGGAGACTGAGGCAGGAGGTTCGGTATGAGTTCGAGACCAGCCTGAGCTATAAAAGTGAGCTCAAGGCCAGTCTGAACTGCATAGTGAAACCCTGTCTCAAACAGGAAAAAAAAAAAAAAAAAAGCTGGGGAGATAGCTGGGTGGTTTAAACAACTGCCTGGCAAGCGCAAGGACTCAGGTTTGATCCCTAGTACTGCACGTCACAGTGATGCACACCTGTAATTCCATTGCTGAGTAAGCTGTGACACGAGGATCACTACAAGTCCAAGCTATGTAGTGAGACCTTGTACCAAATAAATAAATAAAGACATGGCTTAGGGCCTGCCAGATAGCTCAGCCATGCTGGCCCCACCCCCGGGGCACACTGAAATGGTGATTGAGATTGGACTTGGTGGTGCACACTTGTAATCTCAGCATTTGGGAGGCTGAAAACAGGAGAATCACTATAATCTGTGTAGTGAGACCCTATACTAAATGCATTAATAATAATAATGATTGGGCTGGCGAGATGGCTCAGCAGTCTAAAGAGCCTGCTTACGCAAATGTAGGCGACCATAGGGATTGCAGTTCGATCCCTGGCACTACATGCTGTGCCAGCCCCACCTGCAGGACAGGCTGAGCCAGCCGTACTACTACTACTACTATTACTACTAAATAAATAAATAGACTTTTTAAAAAAAGGACTGAGAAGATAGCTCAGTGGCATAAGCACCTGCTTGGCAAGTGCAAGGTCCCAAGTTCGATGCCAAGTACTGAAAAAAAAAAAGAAAGAAAAAAAAAATGCAAGTGGAGAAAATCTCTAGGGTTAGTTAACTGATACGAGACTATGTTAGCTATTAGAGCTGGGGTCACAGATTGGGATCTCATGAGACTAGAGATATTTTTCTGGTATGAGACACCATAAGATCATGGAATTGGGAGATGAGCAGAAGGATCCTAGGTAACCTCAACCTCCAGAGTCTGATGTAGGAGGAGCTGGGAAAGGTTGGGAAGAAAAATCTTGATAAGGTCTTTGAGTCTGGCTGTCAGGAAAGAGCAGAGAAGGAAGGCAAGTCTGATAGGGATGTGGATGAAAGGAGGGTGGGGCTTATCTTGTTTACTGTTAAAGATCAGAGGTATTATAGCCTGTTTATTTGTTGCTGGAAGACGTGAAGAGCCAGAGGAGAAATGGATCATGCAGGAGAGAGATGATAACTGCAGGAGCAGAGGCCTAGGCAGGGGTGAACATCCAGAGCCCTGTGGAGAGGCTGGCTGCCTAGGACCGTTCTTGGGAGTCAGGACCGGACAGGCAGTGTCTGTGGGACAGAGGTAGGCAGTCGGGCAGATGCAGTAGAGGGAAGGCTAAAGCAACCTCAAACATGTGTCTGTATCAAGAAGCATAGCTTTTCTCACTATGTGAGGTCGTCCTGCAGAACCTGGGGCAAGTTGCTGTAATCTTTATGGGCTGTGCTTCTGCTGGGGGTGGGTGTTGGGGCGGTTATTACACTTGACCCACCCCATCCGGACACTGCTGGTGGCTTTCCATTACAGAGACATCACTGTCGTTGGTCCGAGATGAAGGCCATGCTAAAGGTAAGCTGGGGTTTGTCACTCTCCGTGTGTCAGGGAACTATGTGCTATGTTAGCACAGCCCCAGTCCCTTACCCTTTGGACACCATGAACAAAAACCTGGCTTTTATTACCTTATCTGTGACGGAAGCCATAGAAAGGCTCAAGGGGCAGTTCTGGGGATGTAGGGGAGGAAAAGGGACAGGACCACAATTCTGTTTCAACTTTCCTGAGACCTCAGGTTGGGCAGGAGACAACACAATTATGGCACCAGACTACACACTCCTCTCTGCTACTTTGAACTGTGTGATTTGTCAGAGACAGGTGTCCCATAAGTTTGAGTGCCAGGGGTCAAGGGTGCAGCTCAGGGACGGAGCACTTGCCTAGTGTGCATATTCCCAGGCTTTAGGGGAGGTGACCTACAAGACTGCTCTTCCTGGGTCTCCCTCCCCAAAATCACAGGCTAAATTTTTAAAATTTATTATTATTATTATTACTATTACTATTATTATTTGTCTTTTTGAGACAGAGTCTCACTATACAGTTCAGGCTGGCCTTGAGCTCACTTTGTAGCCCAGATTGATCTTGAATTCTCAGCAATCTTCCTGCCTCAGCCTCCTGAGTGCTGTGATTACAGGGATGAGCTACCATGCCAGGCTGTCATATAGGCTAATTTAGATTCATAATTTTCTGGTTTTTTCTTGCAGAAGAATCTAAAAGGATATAATAACCGATCTACATGAAAAGAATTTGTCCTGGGACTTTGAATAAAAGTCTCACTGTCACTTTCTCTGCCTCTGTGATGGGACAGTTGGATCTGCCTTGTGAGAGGGGGAGCAGTACTGAGTATGAAGTATGGGCTATTCAGGGGAGGCTCAAATGAATGCAAGCTGAAATTCTGATTTTTGCCAGGGCAGGGGAGGAGGCAGGGACACAGCCCATCCTGTGTGCATTTCAGGGGTCGCCTCTTGCTCAGCAGGAACCAACCCTTGAGACTGAAGGTGAACTTCTCCTATCCTTTATATTTCTGAAAGCACAAACTGCTGGAGGCTAGTTTCTTCCTCCTTGCCTTTCATCTGTGTGTAAACATGCCTACTGAGCTCCCTCTCTTCCCTCAAATGAGCCCAACCCAGGGCTGGGTGGACACATGATAAGCAAATCAACTCCATCTGTCCCCTCCTGCCTCTGCTTCATAGAACTGGTTTCCAGTTCTCCAAGCAGTGGATCTCCAAAATACTTGAGCAATTTGCATGTGTTTCTAATTCAGGGTACCAAGGAAAAGCCCCCTTTGACCTTTTGCACCCGCAGCCCTTAGGTGGATAGGTTGTAGCCTCACCTTCAGCATGGAGGAAGTGATAAGGTTATCCTGGGTTCTAAGGATGCCGCACTCTGGCCCGGATAGTCCTTCCCCTGCCACCCCTAGAGTTATCTGCTCCTAGAATCCCAAGTCCTTACCTTGGCAGGGATGAGGATGGGCAGAGGCAGCAGCAAAATGGGCAGAAAGAACATAAACAGGAAGGAGCGATAGGCCCACAGACCCTGCCAGCAGGAGGCCATGGTGTGGACCAACTGAGGCTGCCGGAGCCGCTGCGTCCTAGAGCCAGAGATTTGAAGGACCAGAGACACGCCAGCCAGCCAGCCGGCAACCACCAGGTGGCCCTTGAGCAGGCTTATATACAGCCAGCAGTGTTAACCATTGACCCACCCTGGCAATCAGAATGTTTTTGGAGTCAGGAGGTGGGAGTAAGGAGGAGGGGCCTGCAGGAGGAGGAAAGATCAGGAAAGATTTGTAAAGAATGGGAGGGGAAAAGACCAAGGAAGAAAAGCCTCAGGTTCCTCCAAGACAATAAGCACAGAGTTAACTCCTTCTGTACACTGAGGCTGCTAAGGACTGTTGCTGAGAAGGAAGGTGCTCGGGGAATCCCCGATGGCCTCTATGGGGCAAGAGCTCAGGTCCTCCACGCAACCCAGGCCTCCGCAGGCTCTTTGCTCTGTAGTTGACTCAGGACCTTGGGAAGGGTGCCTTTGCTTTGGCTCTGGGGGTATCCTGCATACGAGACTGAGAGCAGCATGGCTCAGAGCAGAACCTCCCCTCCCTCCAGGTGTCAAGGATTCTGTCAAAGTCACCTGCCTTGAGTCATATCACTGTGTGATGTCAATCTACTGACACGACCCCTCAGAATAGTCACTTCCTCATTCTACAACAATCCTCTCTTTAAAAAAAAAAAAAGTAAAACAAAATTTCTTAAGATAATAGAATAACAATAGTTAATGCAAGGAACCTCTTCTTGTGAGGCTCAAATTAGAAAACTCATGAATGTTGACAGTTGCTGTGCAAATAGTTTCTTTTAGCTCTTCCTGGCCTCTCTCCCTCTGCTGCACCTCATTCCCCACTTCTATAGGATACAAGTACCAATTGGCTCAGCTGGGCATGGTAGTGCACATCTGTAATCCCAGAACACTGGCAGGCTGATGCAGTGGGATTGCAAGTTTGAGTCCTGCCTGGGCAACTCAGTGGTTTAATGAGATTCTGTCTCAAAATTTTAGGAAAAAAAATTTTTTTTAAAGGTCTAGGGGACTAGTGAGATAGCTTAGTGGACTAAGCACCTGCTTAGGCAAGCTTGGGGACTGGGGTTTGATTCCAGCACCACATGCCACACTGGCCCCTCCCCTCAGCATGCTGAGCCAGGTGACCAAGTCTGGGCATGGTGGTGCATGCCTGTGATCCCAGTGCTAGGGAGGTTGAAGGTAGGAGGATCACTACGAGGCTACTATGAGTCTGAGCTGCATAGTGAGACTCTGTATCAAATACATGAAGAAGAAGAAGAAGAAGAAGAAGAAGAAGAAGAAGAAGAAGAAGAAGAAGAAGAAGAAGAAGAAGAAGAAGAAGAAGAAGAAGAAGAAGAAGAAGAAGAAAGAGGAAGAGGAGGAGAAGGAGAAGAAGAAAACAAGGAGGAGGAGAAGGAGAAGGAGAAGAAGAAGAAGGAGGAGGAGGAGGAGGAGAAGAAGGAGAAGAAGAAGAAATATAGGGATATATAGGGATATAGCTCAATGCAAAGGTCCTGGGTTCTATTCCCTGCCCCCCCCCCAAACACACACTGTCTAGTTTAGAGACATACTCAACCTCTCCATGTATCATTCATTCATCAGTCCTTCAAACAAACATTTGGCACCAGTTATGCACTTGACCCTGTGCTCCGTGCTAAGGACAGAGAATGAAATGCTGCTGTCCATGTCATAGTTAACATTTGTTCAGCACTTAGTGCGAGCTGTTGATGTACTATCTCATTGACCATACAAGTTTGCCACAGATCGGGTGTCACTATTCCATTGTAGATAAATTAAAGCCTGGAGCAGGCCAAAGTGTAAACAGGCATTGTGCTCCAGAGATAGAGGTGCTCTGTGGGGGAAGGTAAACCTGGAGAAACGCAGCGAGGATGCCTGGAAGAGAGAACATCTGGGCCAGCCCTTGAGAGTGGAGTCTAATGCAGTCATGCTGTGGTGGTGACAGTGCACAGCAGGGAAGAGTGAGCACAGGCCTGGAGGACACCTGGTGTACACACACATGTGTTGCAGAGTTGGGTGGTGGTCTGGAAGAAGCTGCACCACCTCTTTGAACAGAGCCTCTATCTATCTGTTGGTGCCCTCGCCCCTCTTTTCCCCTCATCTGTCTACAGTAAGAGTCCTAGTCTTGTTTCTGATGGTCATCAGAGTGTGGCGATCCACGTGTGCCAAGATAAGTCTCAGGGAGACTGTTTCAGACAGTCTGCCAAAGACATAAAACTGTGTGAAGTTCAGAAAACAGATGGTTCTCTGATCAGTATGTGCAGTTTTGTGTGTGTGTGTGTGTGTGTGTGTGTGTGTGTGTGTGTGATGGAGCTGATAACTACGTTTCCAGGGTGTATATAGTGTGGTTGTTAAGCTACCAATCCCTCCTGGACCCCAGGATTGTCTGGGTGAGACAGACCTCCCATGTCCGGCAGAGTGGTCATAGTGGTGGGGATGGATTCAGGGACCAGAGAGGCGGGGTGGGAAGCTGGCATGGCAGAGATAGACCTGCCCCCAGCCCTGTTCACTCCCATGTAGCCAGCCCACCACCTGTTCAGGGAAACGTGAGCAAGAACCAGGAAGCACTGGGATAGACAAAGGGTTTCAGACACGCAGGACAATACCCGATTCTATTTTACGCAGGATGAGGCCACTCTCGTGGCCTGAGGCTCTGAGGAGCCACCAAAGCCACCAGGCTGGGCTTCATTTGCCAGAAACAACATGTGTAAAATCTGCATCCCAGTTTGTGCAACTCTTCACACTTACCTGCAATGGAGGTTCAGAGGAGCCAGGCCTTTTGCCCAGGGTCACCTAATATGTAAGTGACAGAATACCTGCGACTGTCCTTGCCTTTGGTTTAGCTCGCTATGCTCTGGACCTGAGACAAAGTTTACTGTTTCCAAATTAGCTGGCTTCTGTTTTCTTGACACCCGTAGCCTCCGCCTGTCACTCTCTCTAAAGCCATAGGCTTTTGGGACTGTTGTTGATTCTCTCTGGAGGCTTCGTACTCGGGGACTGCATGCTTCACTAGCAACCACTGTCTCCCTCCATGATGCATTCATCTTTTTTTTTTAATTTAAATTTTATTTTATTTCTAAACCTTATTTATTTATTTATTTGTGTTATAGCTGGCTCAGCCTGCCCTGAGGGTGGGGCTGGTGCAGCATGTGGTGCAGCGGGTTGAACCGCGGTCCCTGCGGTTGCCTAAACCTTCCTAAGCAGGCGCTTTAGACTGCTGAGCCATCTCACTGGCCTGATGCATTCATCTTGAAGTCAAGTGTTCCCAGGCCGGTAGGAAATCTCCAGCTGTCACTCTGTGCAAGAACTTACCCCTTGCCCAGCAATCACAGCCAGGGCCCCACTCCGCTAAGTCCTGTTCAGTTCCCGGTTTGACCCACCCTTTCTCCTTTAATTTCTAATAACATGGATCCAGTGAACTGTGAACAGTTCATACAGGAAAACAGTTGTCCTTCTGTAGTCTTTGCTGGAAATTTACCTGTAATTGATCTCCATGCTATCTCAAGAGAAGTTATAACCTGGAAACACCTTCCTTATACTTTGCCCGTTGACCTCCAGGAGCTGCCATCAGAAAACAATTAAAAGCCTAGGGCTGAAATGTGCCCAGTTGGTGACAGCAGCAAGTCCTTTGAAGCAAATGGCTGATAAGGAGGTACAGTGGAGTGGGGACTGGGTACAAGGTGGCTTTCTAGCTCAGACTAGAACATTGGGCAACCTCATTCAGGCAGAGCCTGGGCCTGGAGCCCACAGGATCTCGAGTGGTCCAAGCATGGCAGGGACGGCTGGATTTCCCAGACCAGGTATAAATTGCAAGCCCTGGGACTTTCCCGCCTACAAGAGAGAAGATAAGGAGTAGGAACAGTGGTCAAATCCTTGATGGAGTAAGTGGGCAAGGATGTTCTCAAGGACAGAGGACCATGGGTCAGCAAAGCTAAGAAGGCACACTGGGTTTGTTTTCAAGAAAACCATTCTCCCCATAGAAGAAGCGTCCTTTGGGGTGTCCAGTTAGGTGAGGTGCAGCAGGGGGCCAGGCACCTCTCTTACAGCTTGAGAATCCTAGACCCAGAACCCAAATCCAGCACCCTGATTCTGCCTTCTCATCTTCCATAGCCTCTCCAGCTGGGTCCACACAGTTCATCACGCTCCTGTTCATGTCCTCCACTCTCGACCCCCAGCACGGTGCTCTCAGGTGCACCTTACAACAGCAGGTCTGCACTTTTATCTTTACCTCAACTCTCACCACTCCTGCTTCTCACGCAAATAGCCAGACTCAGCTGTTTTCAGATTCTCAATTAGGCTCTGCATTTGTAAAAATTCCAGGGAGTTCCCATGCTCTTGTGTCGCGTTATTGTCCATGCCTCCTCCTCCTCCCCACTTTACTGGTTCAGGCTTGTTTACCTTTCAACTTTCTAAGACTGAACTTTTGTAAACTCTCTTCACAGACCTGCCTGGATCTTCTGCTTGGTGCCCTAGACATCTGAGTCACAGCACATATTACGATGCATATTAGGTATTGCATTCTTCTGGCAACCTGCCTGGACTCCCACCAGACCGTAAGTTCTACCAGGGCAGGTACCCAACATGTATGTCTGAAGAGTGGTGGAGGGAGACGGGTGCATGGGATGCTCATGAGGTAATTCATAAGGTTAATAGCGAAGCACCAAATCCTGTTTCCAGAATGTTCCAGAGTTCATCCCTGGAGCATCAGGACACAGAAGAGAGCCATTGGTCAATCATAAGGCAAAAAAACAAATGGGCTTTTACCTCTATTGAGATCAAGATGAAGACCTAGGGATTCATCTCCTTAGAACCAGCCCTGCCCATCTGCGTTGGCCACTGCAGACTGTGCAGGGACCCAGGGACCATTCTAAGTCTAAAAGGAACCTGAGACTCACTTGAAGACAATCAACTCAAGAACCACCTTCCAGCATTGCCAGACAGCAAGCCCCAGCCTCTTTTCTCCTTAGTCTCTTTTTAGAAATGACATAATTTTGTAATTTTCATTTAAATTGTTAAGAAGCTTGAAGCTATTAGTTATCTTCCAATGCACTGTTTAATATAGCACTGAGTAAATGATGCAAGTTATCAGTGGATGAGTGATCAACTAATAGCTCCCCTACTAATTGATTTATTTTTCTTCAATAAAGTTACATAAACCAAAAAAAAACTCATAACACAACATAAAAGTTACTATCTCAATATCTCTTATGTGTGCAGCTGATATTATTATTGTTTTGAACTTCCTTTTTCTTTTTTTAAAACTCTATTTATTTATATTATGGCCAGCTCAGCCTGCCCTGGGGATGGGGTTGTTGTAGCATGTGGTGCCGAGGATTGAACCGAGGTCCTTATAGTTGCCTAAGCTTGCCTAATAGGCGCTTTAGACCACAGAACTATCTCACTGGCCCATGAACTTTCTGCAAAGCTTTATTCTAGGGGCCTCAGTCCTTCTTGGAAGCTGCCTTCCTCATAGAGGTCAGCGTGTTGCTCAGTTCCTCATGCTTCCTCTTGGCAGGGATGCGCGTTCCTACCCTTTTCTGATGAACTTGAGGGCGCATTTGTTCTTGGAGACCTTGAGCAGCTCCATGATGCATTGCTCGCTCATAGGGAGTAAAGCCGCACACCTCCTGGATCACGTCCTGCAGGAACTTGGTGCATTCGGTGAGGCATCCGTGACAGCGGCTGTGCCTCGGTTTGCTCACATTCTTAGTCACCTTGTGGCCCCTGTTGAGGCCCACAGCCATGGGATAGCAGAGGGCCGTGGCTACTGCTCTTCAATGGTTGCCGTGGCGGAAGGAGCTGACATTATTAAGAATATCCACATTACTGTGCAATCTACTGTAGAACTTTTTTGCCTTGCAAAGCTAATACTGCATTTATTAACCAAACCCCCATTTTTCCTTTCTCTGTCTCTGGCAACCACCATTCTAGTTTTTGTTTTTGAAAGTTTGCCTGTTTTGATACTTCATAGAATGAAATCTTATAGTATTTGTCTCATTGTGCTGACTGGCTTGTTTCCCTTAGTGCATAATTATGTCCTCAGGTTCATGGCTGTTGTATCATGTGTCAGCATTTACTTCCTTTTTAGGGCTGAATGGCATCCCATTGTAGGCTGAGACTCTGTTTACCCATTCATCTGTCAACAACTGCCTGAGTTGCTTTCAGCGGTGGCTTTTGTGAGCACGGCTGTATAAATATGAGTGCACAGACATCTCTTTGAAACCTTGCTTCCAATTCTTTCAGATACATGCCCAGCAGTGGTACTGCATGCATTGTACAGTCATTGTACTTTTTGTAGCTCAGGCTGGTCTCAAACTCACATCGATCTTCCTGCCTCAGTCTCCCAAGTGCTGAGATTACAAGAGTGTGCCACCACGCCCAGCTTACTTTTTTAAGACCTTCCACACTGGCTGTACCATTTGTATTTCTTCTGGCAGTTCACAAATGTTCCAATTTCTCCAGTACTTGTAGCTTTCTCTTTTCAATTTGTGTTAATACCTATCTAGATTAATAATTTTATTTATTGTCAGGGGAGATAGCTCAGCAGCATGAGCTCCTGCCTGGCAAGTGCAAGGTCCCGAATTCAACCCCTAGTAATACACACACACACACACACACACACAATTTATACATGTTTATGTTCATTGTATTCAATATATGCACCTATTAATTTCCCTTCCCATTCCTTCCCTCCCACACCTTTATGTCTAGGTCCCTTCTCCATCTGTAAAAGACCTGTCTCCCTGTTTCCTGTTATCTACCTTTTTTGTTTGGTTTTCAAAATTATACTTTGGACTTCTCACCTAAGAGAAGTTACGTGATATTTAAGCTGGTGTGTCTGATTTATTTCCTTTAACTTTATGGTCTCAAGGTGCATCTATTTTCCAACAACTAAAATGTGTCCTTCTTTGTGACAATGTGGTACTTTATTATAAATGCCACATTTTCTTTATCCATTCATTTATCAATGAATACATAGGCTGCTTTTGAGATTTAGCTATTATGAATTGTGTTGCAAGGGCGTGTGTGTCACTGGCGTAGGATGTCTTTAACTCTTTGGGGGAGATAACTGGAAGGGGAATATTTGGGTCAAATGGAATTTCTAGTATTAGTTTTTTGAGGATTTCCATACATTCCTAACAGTATAAAGGGGTACATTTCCCCCACAGCCTTTTTGACTTCCATTATTGTTTTGATTTTTTTTTTTTATGATAGCAAATCTTTCCAGGTTTAGATAAAGTTTCAGTTTGTTTTAATTTGCATTTCTCTGATGACTGGTAATTTTGAGTATTTTTTCATGTATTTTTTGATCATTGCCCTTCTTCTGAAAAGTGTCTGTTTCAGTTGCCCATTTTTTAATTGGGCCTTTTATTTTGAGGGATCTGATTGTTTTAGTTCTTTGTATATTCTAGATATTAGTTCTCTGTCAGAGGAGTACTTAGAACCCTTTCCCTGTCTGTGCCTGGGTTCTTCCTTAGATGACGTGCGGAGGTTTAAAGCAATTGCATGGTGCTGGGGAGATAGTTTCATGGCACAAGTGCCTGCCTAGCAAGTGCAAGGTCATGAGTTCGAACCCCAGTCGCACAAAAGGAAAGAAAGAGAAAGAAAGAGAGAAAGCAAGCAAGCAATTGCAATAGCTTAATCTTAGCCTCACTCTTCTGAGTCCTGATTGTCAAACACCAAAAAACTGTGTCCAGCTGTTGGGCCACAGGTGTCTGCAGCCCTACCTTAAGTTTCACTAGCTTACACTGAATATCTGGGGCTTACTAACAGATGAAATGACTATCCCATTAGTGTCTCTCCTTCCCTGGAAGATGGGGCTATGCTAGTATACTTACGGAAGGCCTCTGCTAATTGGTTATGAAACAAAGCTGCATTTTTCTCTGTAGCCTCTAAGCCCTAACCCACCTTATCATAATTATTAGACATTTTAATGCATTATTTATTTATTTATTTATTTATTGTTGCATTTTTGGAACAAGGTCTTGCTATGAAGTTCAGGCTGGTCTGGGGCTCATTTCGCAGTCCTGGTAGGTTGAACTCACAACAATCCTCTGACCTCAGCCTCCAGAGTTCTGGGATTATAGGCATGGGCCACCACACCAGGCCTTTAATGTACTTTTGACCCCTATCATAAGAGCACACTGAGTGTTGTGGCCCCAGTTTGGCTGTGTTGAAGGGAGAACAGCCTCTCCAGGCTACGCCTTTTTTTTTGGGGCGGGGGCATGGAGGCTTGAACTCACAACCTTGCACTTGCTAGGCAGGCACTTGTGCCACGGAGCTATCTTCGCAGCCCCTCCCTTTTGAAGGCATATTGCTTATGAGTGCAATTTCTAGCCTTCTAGGACTCTATGTCTTTCATTTGAGTTATAACAAATAGTTAACATGAATGGAACATTTCATCATGATACACTGAAAGAAAGGATCAGAGTTTGGGATCCATCAGCAAACCTCCTGGGTTCCTCGCTCTGTTACGCATCTGCAACTGAAAAAGGGACCTAAACTCAAGCATTTCCTTGGGGCCTGGGACTTCTCTTAGGGGCAGATGAAGTTGTGAATTAAGAGTAATACAAATCGGGCCGGCGAGATGGTTCAGTGGTCTAAAGCGCCTGCTTAGGAGGGCTCAGGCAACTGCGGGGACTGCAGTTTGATCCCTGGCACCACATGCTGCGCCAGCGCCACCACCAGGGCAGGCTGAGCCAGCCACAAAATGAATGGATAAAGAAACAAACAAACATAACAAGCAAACAAATAAATAAATAAAATAATATTTTTAAAAAAAAAAAAAGAGAGTAATACAAATCACCATTTCAAGTTGTATCTGTGGCTAAAAGCTGTCTGAGAAGCAGGCTAAGAGGGCTGAGGGACACTGGGGCACTAGGCTCTATTGGAATTCCTGAGTCACTTGGAGAAGATGAAATTGATTTATTGGCTTGAGGGATATGAGGAGGAGGAGGAGGAGGTCAAGGAGGCCTTCCAACATCCTCAAACAGGTTATAGAGACCTAATCTACCTGAGACAAGGGGGGTCTCAGCACCGAGTCATCCGGAATATCTTTCTTTCCTGAGGCCACTCTAAACACCACAGCTCCTGTGCATTCCCTTTGATGAGGTTCACAAAAGCCTGAACATAGGGCATCTCATTCCACCCTGCATGTTTTAAGAAGAAACACTGTACCTGGAGGACAGTCTCATACCTATACCCAACTCTTGCCACCTCCTAGTACATAGGGGACCCAAAGCTTATTGCAGCATAAACTGCTCTGGTTTTAGACTGAAAGTCTAAAACTGCCTCAGGATCAAACCTTTCCCATTCATAGAGAATATAGCCTAGTGGCAAAATCTGTGTGGTCATGAGACCCAATAGATTGCCCACGTGCTTTGTTTTGGGACCTGTGGGGAGAGAAGACAAGCAGGTCTGTACTCCTGAAGGAGGCCTCTCATGCATGAGGAGGCCTGAGGTGCACAAGATGCCCCTTGTGGAACTTGACCAACCTCCAGGTTATACTGGGCTGTGGTGGTGCATACCTGTAATTCCAGCGCTTGGGAGACTGGGGCAGGAGAATCGGTGCGAATTTGAGACCAGCCTGGGCTACAAAAGTGAGCTCAAGGCCAGCCTGAACTGCATAGTGAGACCCTGTCTCAAAAAGAAAAAAAGAATTGTGAGAGCTGTTTGCATATGCTCATTGTTTATTTACTTTTATTTTTTAAATTAGATTTTACTGGTGGTGTGTGTGTGTGTGTGCATGCGCGTATGTGTGCATGTGTGTGTGCGTGTGTGTGTGTGTGATACAGGGTCTCGCTATGCATCTAAGCCTGACATTGAGCTCACTTTGTAGCCCGGGCTGGTCTCAAACTCACACTGATCCTCCTACCTCAGCTTCCTGAGTGCTGGGATTACAGGCATGAGCCACCACGCCTGGCCCAAGCTGGTCTTGAACTCACAGCAATTCTCCTGCCTCAGTCCCCAAAGTGCTGGGATTTATAGGTGAGCACCACCATGAAAGGCTCGGGCTAGGGAGTTTTAAAATAAACAAGTTTTGCATCCCCATTTCTCCCTCTAGCTGTAAAGTGGTCATTCCCTGCTGGGATGGGAGCCAAGTTTGTAGCCATTGTCCTTGGCTTGGGCAAAGTCTACATGATTTTTTTTCTTTCTTTCTTTCTTTCTTTCTTTCTTTCTTTCTTTCTTTCTTTCTTTCTTTCTTTCTTTCCTCTTTTAATGTATTTGATACAGGGTCTCACTATGCAGCTTGGACTTGTAATGGTTCTCCTGTTTTCAGCCTCCCCAGCCCTGGGATTACAGGCACGGTCCACCACACCTGGTCTTGGTGGCCGGTTCAGCACATGCCTGGGAGCAGGGCTGCTGCAGTATGTGATGCCTGGTATAGAGCCCTAGTCCTTGCACTTGCCTAAGCAGGTGCTTAGTCACTGAGCTATTGTGCCCTACCTTGTATGGTTTCTTAAAAGGACAATACAGAGTCTTCCCTTCCTCTGGGAAGAAAGAGCAAGGTTCCTTTCCCTTGTTTTCCATAAGCCCGTATGCTGTTTAAAATTAGAAGCTTAGCTTATAAGAACAGGAGAGAGAGAGAGAGAGAGAGAGAGAGAGAGAGAGAGAGAGAGAGAGAGATGCAGTGACAGTGGCTGGTGATGTGTGCCCATGTAAAATTTACTTCTTTATGCAACAAGACAAGATGGCATATGGTCACATGGCAACACCCTGATCAAAAACAAACTAAGAAAAAAAGCACTTACAAACTAAGACATATGGAGACCAGGTTAATTTAGCAAAATGTACAATAAGCAAGAACACAGACAACATGGCATACCTGTAGTCAGCGAGAGTGGGTACAAAGAAAAACAAAAGCCTACATTCCCTCCCTCAGTCCCTATGGCTAAACAGGCAACAAACAGTTCCCTATGTGCCTTGAGAACAGTCCCTTGCCTTCCCAGCCTAGGAGACAGTGAGGGAACTAGAAACAGAGAAGGGGGAAGAATCCTCATGGAGGAAAACGAAACTTTTGCCAAGCTTGCGCCTTACCTTTGGCTCTAGTACCTGAGCTTTTCTCCTGGTGGGCTACACCAAAATGTTATACTGCTTCTAAAAGTGGCTTGTCAATTGAATATCACCAGGTTCTGGACTGCTTGTCTCGCTGGAGTTAAATTGCAGGTTCTTCTTGTCTTCAACAAAAACAACAAAATGAGCAATAAAATAAAGTGACAAAGTTTGAGAAAATAAAAGAGTTGAGAGAGAAGCTGGCTCTGCAGAGTGACCTTGGGCTAAGTAAAAGAGGAAAAGCAAGATGAAAGTGATATGGGGAGTGAAACTCTCAATGCGAAGGATACCTTTAACAAGTCCATGTTCTCTAAAACCCAAGAATGAACTTTAGAACAACAGAGGCTAAGAGCAGAGTATTTACTAGGGGAAAGAAATACTCTGTCCAAAAGAAAAATAGAAGGGGACCACAGTGGTTGCCCAGAAATCTGCCTTTTCCAGGGAGCAAAATCTTGAGGGGAGGTGGGTCTAAGGTGGAAAGCATGGGAACTCACACATGAGGTGGAGCAAAACTATGGTCAACCAAGACTACAAGTATAATTGCTCTAGTAAAATTTGATTAAATCAGGATCAAATGGGGAAATGAGTCACGTAGCAAGTGGGCATGAATATGGAACAGGGGCTTTTCTCCTAGGGATTGGGAGAGTGACTTTTCTGGCTGCTTCAGGGGGACTGATACCTATTTAGAATATCAATCCCTGATGCCTATCTCTAGGGAAGTATGTGGCTGCATTTTTTTACTCTTTTGTCTTGAGGTCTGGCCCACAGTGGGAGTGTCTGTCTCTCCCAAAGTTGCCAAGTCATCTTGTCTTCTACATTATCTCCTTCTGAGGACCTAGCCCTGTCTGACTGCCTGTAACATTTCTACCTAATTCAGCTGCCTGTTACAAAAGAACACCCTGGCGAAAGGGAGGTAGGCTATTGTAAGGAAAGACCTGATAGCCTACATATTTTCTTCAGGGTTATCACTGTAAAGAGATATTGGGATATTGGATTTTTTTTTTCTTTTTTTTGAGACAGGAGCTCTCTATGTAGTCCATGTTGGTCTTGACCTCACTGTGTCCAGGCTGGCCCTAAACTTTGAATAATCCTCTTTCCTCAGCCTCTTGGATGACATGGAATACAAGGTGACTTTACAACTATAGACAGACACTCCTCAACACTTTGTTGAGGTGTTGGTTTTTTTTTTTTTTTTTTTTTTTTGAGACTTTGGGTCTTGCTATATAGTTCAGCCTGGCCTTGAGCCCTGTGTAGCCCTAGATGGCCTCAAACTCTCAGCAGTTCTTCTGCCTCAGCCTCCTCAGTGCTAGGAATATAGGCATGCACACCATATCTTGATACAAGGAGAAAAAACTGATCCTGAGTGGATGACCTCCAAAATGATATAGGGGGAAAATGATCCCCAACCTGAAAAGTACCTGGGATGAGTTTGTATTCTTTAAAACTGAAGAATGAATTTTAGAAACAAACGAAGGTTATGAGCAGAATAGATTTATTAGGGGAAAGAAAGTTCCTGTCCGAGAGAGGAAAAGGAGGGGGGTCCCGAGTGGCTGACCCCACAAAGCTGTCTCTTCCAGGGACTTTTATAGAGGAAAACTATGTGGCGAGGTGGGTCTAAGGTGGTGGAGAACATGGGAACTTGTTTGGTGGGCATGAGGTGGGACAAAACTAGGGTCAGCCAATGAGATTATAAGCACCATTGCTCAGCTAACATTGATTAAAATCTAGGACCAAATGGGGAAGCCAGTCACGTAGCAAGCAGCCAAGAATATAAAACATGGTCTCTTCCTGTTGGGCTTGGGCTAGTGACTCCTTCAGGCTCTTTCAAGGTGATTGATGCATATTTAGCACATCAATCCCTGATACCCATCCTTAGGGAAGTATGTGGCTGCATTTGTTTACTCTTGTCTTGAGATCTGGCCCACAGCAGAGGAGTGTCTGTCTATAGTTGTAAAGTTACCTTGTCTTCCACGTCATCCTTGAGGGCCTGGCCCTGTCTAATTGCCTATAATATTTCTATCTAATTTAGCTGCCTACAACAATCCAGCTATTTATTGAGGATTTTTGTGTTTATGTCCCTTAAAGAGATGGGCCTAGGGGCTGGGGAGATAGCTCCATGGCACAAGTGCCTGCCTGGCAAGTGCAAGATCATGAGTTTGAACTCCGGTCCCAGAAAAAAAAAAGATAGGCTTATGCTATATAGTTTTTTAGTTTGTTCCTTTTCTGGTTTTGAGGTTCAGGGGATGCTAACTGTCAGGAATGAGTTTGGAAATACTCTTTCCTTTTTACTTTCATTAAAGAATTTGAGGTTATTTGCTTTATATCTTCCCGGAAGTTCTCGAAGATTCAGAGGTGAATCTAACAGACCTAAGATTTTCTTTTCTTTCTTTTTTTAATTTTTATTTATTTATTTATTTATTTATTTATTTATTTATTCATATTATGGACAGCTCAGCTTGCCCTGGGGACAGGGCTGGTACAGCATATGGTGCTGGGGATCGAACCATCGAACCGCAGTCCTTGCAGTTGCCTAAGTAGGTGCTTTAGACCACTGAGCTATCTCGCTGGCCCCAGTCCTAGGATTTTCTTAAAGGGCAGGCTTTTAAATTAATGCCTCAACAGCCAGGTGTAGTGGCGCAGGCCTGTAATCCCAGCGCTTAGGAGGCTGAGGCAGGAAGATCAGTGTAAGTACGAGACCAGCCTGGGCTACAAAAGTGAGCTCAAGGCCAGCCTGAACTGCATAGCGAGAACCTGTCTCAAAAAGACAAAAATAAATAAATAAGTTAATTAATGCCTCAATTTCATTCATTGTTACTGGATTGTTCAGGGTTTTTATATCTTCTTCATTTAGTTTTGGTAATTTGTATGTTTCTAAAAATCCAGCCATTTCGCCTCAATTCTCCAACTGTTGGAACATAAGTTTTCACAGTGGTTACTAACGATCTGGATTTCAATGGTGTCCATTTGCAATTTGTCTTTTTCATTTTTAATTTCATGATATGACCTTTTTTTTTCCTTTGCTTTACTTCTTTTCGTAAGTTTGGCTAAAAGCTTTTTTTTTTTTTTTTTTTTTTTTTAAGAATTAGCTCTTTGATTCGTTGATTTTTTTTTAATTTAAGAACTTCATTAACAGGCAATTGCAGTTTGTTGACTTTTTTGAAAAAAATCAAGTTGTAAACTTTTTAAAATAGTATTAGTTTATTTATTTATTTCCTGGTGGGACCGGGATTCAAACTCACTACCTTGCACTTGCCAGGCAGGCACTTGAGCCACGGAACTCTCTCCTTGGCCCCAAGTTGCAAACTTTTATTACAAATTAAAAATGAAGTTCTTAAAAACCTCAACTTTACCAAATATGAAACAATTTAAAAACCTTTAAAGGTGTATTGAGAAAAACCAGGCTTTTTAAAAAAATATGTTTGTCATTACCAAAAAGAGATGTCTTTAGGTAAAAATAATAAAAACCCCATGCTGCCTAGATAATGCAGATAGTTCTAGTTATCTGGTCAAGGGGCAAAAAGCACTTAGGTCTTCAGTTCCAATCTTTTGTTCATTTCTTATTTCTGGAATTTCTTATTCGTTTCTTTCTTGCTGGATGACTAAACCTGATGATGGTTGAGACGTTAAGCCGGCCTTTACTCAGCCCCGCCCTGCTCAGCCTTGGGAGCTGACGAATTCTCAGCTGGTGGATGGGCTGCCTTTGTCTCTTTGCCATCTTGCGGTTTAGGGTTTTCTGGGCGTCTGCGTCGTCGGTAATTGAAGTTGCGACGGTACAGACGTTGAGGTGGCTGCTGACCTTGGGGCTCATCTCCTTGATTTTCCTTATCTTCTTCATTGCCGTCCTCTAGGCTGTCTTTGGCGAGGAGGGCCCCTGCGGAATAGTGGTCTGTAACCTCCACACATACTCTGTCTCCCTTGTCTACCTTGTTCTCCTGCACCCTGACGCCAGCGCCCTCCATCCCTTCTCTTTGCACAGGAGGGCTGGAATGCTGCGGTCGACGCCCACAGGGTCTCCGCATGTGGTAAGGTGGGACCCTTCGCCTGCGGTGGGGCTGGCGTTGTTGGGCCTGGCCTTCTCTCTTTTCCCCACTCTCACTGTTCTGTAATTCTGCTGGCCATTGTGTGGAGGGCCCCTAGGACGTGGATAGCGTCTATAATGGTTACGATCTGCTGTGCATTTACTGCCTTGAACTGGAGCTCCACCAGGGCCGGTAAGGTTTGCTGCCTCCACACCCTTTTCTTCTACAGCATCAAACTCCACAGTCTCCACAGCTCCTACACTGCGAAGATCCTTCCTGGGGTTATTCTTCTTTAAGGCAGTCTGGTGTACAAAGACATCTTCCTTGGCGTCATTCCTGTTGATGAAGTCATATCCGTTTCTTATATTGAACCATTTTACTGTTCCCGAAACCTTCCTTGTGATGACCTTTTAGGCGCCGCCCGTATGAGGCTGCCTGGGCCGCTGGTCCCCGCGCTCCCTGCGCTGCTGCCCGCGGCACCGAGGGCAGGGGGTCTGCAGGAGTGTGGGATGGGGGTTCTCGGCCTCACTGCTCATGGTTGCCATGATGGTGACTGGAGCCAGCTAAGGCAGCTGCGGCTCCTCCCAGGATTTGATGGTACCTCGCGGCAATGGGGCTGCGCGGGGCTCACTGGAGTCCGCTCTTGGCTCACTTGAACTTGATTGATTCTTTGTATTTTTTAGTCTCAATTTCATTAACTTCTGCTATAATCTTTTTGATTTTCTTCCTAGGAAACTAATTTTGGGTTTGGACTTGTTGCTGCTTTTCTAGGACCTTGAGGTGCATCATTAGGTTATTTATTCGAGCTTGCTCTGCTTTTCTTTTCTTCCTTTTTTTAAAATTTTCTTTCTTTCTTTCTTTCTTTCTTTCTTTCTTTCTTTCTTTCTTTCTTTCTTTCTTTCTTTCTTTCTTTCTTTCTTTCTGTAATGGTCAGCTCAGTCTGCCCTGGGGTGGGGCTGGCGCAGCATGTGGTGCTGGGCATCGAATCGTGGTCTCTGCAGTTGCCTTAGCTTGCCTAAGCAGGCACTTTAGACCACTGAGCTATTTTGCTGGCTCCAAGCTATCTCACCCTGGCCCCTGTTTTCTAAGATAAGCATTCACAGAAATAAACTTTTCTGGGTGGGGGAGATAGCTCAGCAGTCTAAGAACATGCCTGACAGATACAAGGTCCCGAGTTTGATTCACAGTACTGCATGCTGTGTCAGCCCTGGAACTCTGGGTGCACTGTGCCACCCCGAAATGAGACATGGTGGTGCACACCTATAATCCCAGCACTGGGGAGGCTGAGACAGGAAGATCACTTGCAGTGGCAAGTCTGAACTGGTAGGGAGATCTTGTACCAAATAAATAAATAAACAAAAATTAAAAAATAAATAAAAAAGTAGAAATGAACTACTGAGCTATCTCCCTGGCCCAATAATATTGTTCATACTATGAAAAAGTATCCCTAACTGTGGTTAGTGGAGAATGGATATGGGTTTCATTTTAACTGCTTAAAGATGAAAAGAATCAGTGTAAGAAGAGGCCGCTATCAGGAGCCTTCTCTTAGAGAGCTAATTTAATGGATCTCAGCAGTCATGTTGTAGTTCAGAAGTTATGAATTCTTACAGATTTTATTATAATTTATTCTTACTAATCTATAACAGTGATCAATTATTGAAGTAGCTGGAAACTGCCAGAAGGGATTAGTAATTGGAACTCCTTCCTATATCTAGCTTATTATTATTATTATTATTATTATTATTATTATTATTATTGTTTTGTCTTTTTGAGACAAGGTCTTGCATTGCAGTTCAGGCTGGCTTTGAGCTCACTTTTGTAGCCCAGGCTGGTCTTGAACTTATGCCGATCCTCTTGCCTCAGCCTCCCAAGTGCTGGGATTATAGGTGTGCGCCACTATGCCTGGCTAGCTTATCATTATGACATTGAGGTTTTTTGTTTTTTTTTTTGTGGAACACTTAAAATTTTATTTTAAAGAGTAAAAATAGCAGAAACAAAGATAGTAAAACAGTAATAAGCAAGAGTGTATATAGTACAGAATTTCAAAGCAAGAACAAAAATTTAACAATAGTTGTATTACATATTTTCCTCATCAAATCTGTTTAGATTAATAAATATAGGTAGGTAAGATTGGTCAAATAATTAAACATTAACACTTTCAATAAACTTTAATTTTTTGAACTCTTCCAAATGCGTTTTATATTCCAGTCACTCTTCTAAAAGAAAATTTAT
>PVKN010005747.1:9833-30106 GCA_004027915.1 Capromys pilorides | reverse complement strand
ACCACATCTTTTTCAACCATTCTTCAGATGATGGGCATTTTGGTTGTTTCCAAGATTTGGCTATCACAAATTGTGCTGCTATGAACATAGGTGCACAGATTGGGCTGTATAATTTACATTCTTTTCCTATCATAAACTGTTGCTGTGTCAGCTCTCATCAGCCTAGGGGTCCTTCTAGAAAATTACTGAATGGAAGGTGGTCTTGGGGACCCCCAGACAGACTGTGGGTGACAAAAGTGAGAGTGACTTGTGGAGACTATGTGCGCTCTGATGCAGGCAACCCTTCTGAGGCCATGCTCTGCTACGGAGCAGCCTACAGTCCAGCCCTGGAGGAGACGCGTGGTGAGCATGGGGAAGCAGCGCAGGTGGCTGCTGCTGAGCACAGCTAGGGGTGGAGGGCACTTCTGTGTGGCTGCAAGGAGACCTAAACAAAGGACAGAATGACATCATAACAAAACACTTGGGAACTCAGCTTCATTCGTGATACAAACCACAAACCACGGGAGAAAAATAGAAAAGTCAGCAAAGGATAAAAACAGCCCATAAAGAAGGGAAGATAAATGGCTCTTAAACACATGAAAAGCCATTCAGCTCACTCCCAGAGGAATGTAGGCAGAGCACTATAGGACAGAGGGCATTGGGTAGACTCATGTGACAATGGCATGGCCTGCGTGACAATGGCTTGTGAAGTAGAGCACAGGAGGGCAGAGGGACTGAGAGGTGTTGGCTCCACTGATGAGATTGTTCCTGCAGGCTAGGCCACCAATCCCAACAGTGCCTTACTAGTTCACTGGAAATAAACCAGAATCTGAGGGAGGAGAGAGGGGCCAGGTCCCCAACTTAGGGTGCCACAGAAGAGCAAGGGGAGAGGCAACATCTGTTCAGGTGATGTGGGATAGCTGAAGACCTCAGCAGAAACTCATGTTGTGCCTTAACACAGGGACAGATAGAGACACAGAGAAACAGCAACCTGTGTACACCAGGGCTACCTAGAGAAATGGCCTGACTCAGGACTGGAGTGGGAAACATACAAATAAAGCTAAGTAGTTTTTAAGGCCAGAAAGTAAGGAATTACTCAAAAATCAAAACGATAGCACACCAGGCAAACACCCTTCCTACAACCTTTGCATTTAAACAGGTTGGGGGAGGGGTGCATGTGACCCATTCAAAAATAGTATAAGGGCTGGGGAGATAGCTCAGAAGGCTAAGTGCCTGCCTGGGAAGCACGAGGACCTGGGTTTGATCCCTGGTACCTCATGCTACACCAGCCACTGAAACTGCGCATGGTGGCACACACCTGTAATCCCAGTACTGGGAAGGCTGAGACAGAAGGATCACTATGAGTTTGACCTATATAGCAAGACCCTGTACCAAATAAATCTTTTTTTAAAAAATAGCATAAGGAGCATGTCTGAAACAAAACAATGCTGGTCACCATGTCAAGGTGACGGACTGTGAGTGACCACCATCTTTTGTCCATCTTCCTGGCAGCAGTTTTGCCACCTGCCTGCTGAGAAATACAGATGTCAGGGAGAAGGAATGTCTTGAGGTCAGTCAAAAGCACCAAGGTGGAAAGGAAGTTCTCAAAAGGTAAACAAAGTCACAGTCAGGGGACCAAGAAATGGAGGAAGACAGGAAGGAAGAAGTAAAAAAATGTGCTATGTGCATGCACGCAGCTCCCTACCATGAATGTAATTACTGTGTATGGTAAACAAAGATGTGCTGAAAAACCCAAACCAAAGACACTAAACTCCGCCTGTATATCCAAGAGTACATGACATTGCCTAGGGACAGAGCTGCTGCATACCTGTGACATATACGTGGTGGCACCTGCTCTATCAACATGCTTTGACTCTTGAGATGTAAAGACCTTGTTCTTTTCCAGGGAAGGGGACAGGAGTGGTGTACAGTACAGTGTGACCACATGGCCATACAGAGGCAGCAGGGAAGAGGACACTCTGGGTCTTATACCAGTGTCATCTGAGCCACTAAGTCAGAGACTTCCTCCCAGATGAGGAAGCTTGGGAAAGAGGTTCTGGGTTGGGGAGGTATTTGGAGATAAAGGGCAAAATAGAAGAATCAGGCTAGGGTCAGGAAGATAGCTCAGTGGCATAAGCACCTGCCTGGCAAGCACAAGGTCCTGAGTTCAATCCCCAGTACCACAAGAAAGAAATGAATGACATGAGCATTTCTTCAAGGATGGGACTTGTTTGCTTCCACACCCAACAATATGGCAGTGGAAGGTGCTAGCCAGAGGAAAGGATTAATACTCACTCTGGCTATGAGTGAGGGATCAGGAAGAGAATATTTTCCCACAGAAAGTGGAAGAGATGGTCAGGTGCCTGAGCAGCCACAGGTGTAGCCTGGGCACACAGCTGAGCAAGCGTCTGCACTGACCGCTAGCAAGCCCCACAGCCTTTCAATATGGTTCCTGTGGAAGCAAATCTGCAGCGTCCCTTGTGTTGTACCAGCCCCAGATCCTCTCCGAGGATTTCAAAAGTAGACCAGTGACCCAAAGCCAAAGGTGGACCCCTGCTGCTTGAGTTGGTTATCCCCCAGCAGAGGTAGCAGAGTGTATCTCACACAGTGTCTGTCATAAGTGACCCGGAAGGGCATCCCAGGTCCCTGCTCTACAGGTTATAGGATTTAGGAATTTGTTTAGACAATAGGTCCTCTACTGGGCAGTGATCAGATTGACAGCAGCAGGCCCCAGCCTGCCTGACACAGGAATGCGATGAGCCTTTTACCCACAGAGGAATTTCGGCCTGCACCCATCAGGCAAGCTTTGATGCCCCTTGTACATGGCTGCCTACTCCACTACTATGACCTCCACACAGGCCTTAGCTCTTGCAAGGCAGGGAGCTTGGGGACAATTAACTGAAGCTAAACCTCCAGGCCCCAGCTATTCCAGAAGCTGAGGTCAGCCTGGAAGCACAGCATGGTGCCTCCAGAGCACTCATTCTTCCCCACCCCCAGCAGGCAGCAGCTCAAGCAGGACAGGCCTCCCTTGTCCCTCAAAGTCACTTCGACCTGTTGGTAGCAACTCATTTCCCTGCCCTGCAAAGATGGACAGGAGAAGAAAGGTGACTCTCACCCCACCCACCTGCACCTTGATTTCACCCAAGGCCATGGGAGCACATCACCTCCACCCTTATAGGTCAATTCCATTTCTTTTTCTTTTATTATTATTTTATTTTATTTTATTTCTTCTTTTGAGTTCTTACACTAGGGAGACTATACAATATTTACATATATAGGTATGGTTTATTTCAGTTATGAGTACATGTTCAAGATATATCCACTAAGGGGCTGGGGAGATAGCTACGTGGCACAAGTGCCTGCGTGGCAGGTGCAAGGTCATGAGTTGGAACCCCAGTCCCGCCAAATATATATATATATATATGCGCACTTATATATGAAGTCTTCTAGTTTATCATTCTTTATAACTGAGTAATATTCCATTGTATGAAAATACCACATCATTTTCAACCATTCTTCAGACGATGGGCATTTTGGTTGTTTCCAAGATTTGGTTATCACAAATTGTGCTGCTATGAACATAGGTGCACAGATATCACTATGGTATGATGTTTTCAGTTCTTCTGGGAAAATTCCCAGTAGGGGGATAACTGGATTGAATTCAATCCTATTTCTTTTTTTTTTTTTTTTTTTTTTTTTTGTGCCACTTGTGCCACGGAGCTATCTCCCCAGCCCCTTCAATCCTATGCCTTGAGGCTCCAAGCAAAGCTAGAGGAGAAGCACAGTGCCAGAGCACTGGGTAGGGATGGGCTCTGCCTCGACCTCTCTGAAAGTCAGTGGAACTGTCCCCAAAGCTGGATGCCACTGATGACAACCCTCCAGAGCCACAGGACCCAGAACCCATCCATCCTGGCCCTAGTACTCACCAGTGCTTTCCTCCTGGACTCACTGCCTGTGGCCACAGAGACAGAACGCACAAAGGGCTTAGTGGCTGAAGCACTGCTGGGGCGCCGGGACAGTGGCGGAGGAAGGCCGGTGAGACTCAGGTCTGCACATTCAGGGCTGCCTTCAGGGGCACTTCTGATGGCCCTGGAGCTTTTCATGGTGGACAGTGGGCCCTGAAAGGAAGTGAGAGATGAAGTAGAACACCCTGGAGAAACCAAAGACCCCCCGCATCCACCACACATAGCTGGGCCTTAGACACCCAAGGACACGGACCCGTATGCTCGCCTCACAGATGGCAGACCCCTATGATGGACCCTTCTATACCCATCTTGGATGTGGGGCTGGGCAGGAGGGCTCTAAGGATGAGCATGGGCGCCCATGGAGGCTGGTGTCACAGGCACAGGCCAGCACTTTACAGGATGGTCAGAGGCAGTAGATAGTCATGAGTGTGAATATGCTCTGCCCTTCAGTACCACCTCCATGATCCTGAATCAGGAACTCCACCTGTCTAGACAGCTCTATTTTATAAAACAGGGTATTAAAAAGTGCAAGTTGGGCCAGGAGTGGTAGTGCGGGTCTGTAATCTCAGAACTCTAGGAGGCTGAGGACGGAAGATTCAAAGTTCAAGTTCAGCCTGGGTAACTTAGTAAGACCCTGTCTCAAAAATTTTATACAGTGGTGCACCTCTACCCTGTAATCCCAGCACTTGATGGGCTACACAGTGAATTCAAGGCTGGCCTGGATTACAAGAGTCTGTCTCAACACCCCCCTAAGCTGAACTCATTTATAAACTGACAAAGTGAGTCTTCTAGTACACCTGTGAGATATTGCAACTTAATTTACAAACTTATAAATGTTAAGTTGGGGAGTTCAATAATAATTAAGAAAAATAATTTTAAAAGAGGCTGAGAATGTAGCTCAGTGCAAAGGCCCTGGGTTCAATCCCCGATACTGCAAAATAAATAATGTCTCTTCACAGGGGCTACCATGGGGTTTAGACAAGATATGACCATGAGGCTGGCACCTGGTAAGTGCTCAAAATAGTGAGTTGTTTGGCACAATTTGGGCTCAGAAGTTCCACAGTAGACACCCCCAGTTCCCAGGCTTATCTAGCTACAGGAACCCCTGTGCTACTCCTGTGCTGCCTCAGAACCCCTGAAACACCCATGATCTCCAGAGACGTGGCAACCTCTCTCTGACTCTGGCTCCCCTTCTTAACCACACCACCTTCCCACCTCCCCTGTTGGCTCCTCTTCCTCTTTCAAAACCAGAGGAGGAGGCCACCAGGGCTCAGTCCCAGCCTCCCTTCTCTCTCCACCCTTTCTCCTAGGGACCACCTCAGGCCTCCTGGCTTCCTCCACACCACAACTCTGGTCCAGCCACCAACTCACCTTGGACAACGGCCCTTCTCCTGCCTCTGGCTGGCCCCACTCAACTTCACAGGGCCAATACTGTGCTCCCAGCTCCAGTCAGGCCCCAGACTCAGGGAATAAAGCCCTAATACCTAATACATATGCATCAGAACCTGCTCTCCTTGACTCCACTCTGTTGTGGCTCAGCTCAGGCAACTTGTCCCACTGTACCTCTGGGCCTGCTGGCCCCTCAGACTCAGGACTCTCAGCTCTCAGTCCTCTCTCTATCCACCACTCAGCTCTCTTTCTTCCCTGTCTTGTTCACATGTCTCCATACTGGGAAAGGAGAGACAGTGACCACAGAGCTGCCACACCTCATGTGGCAGGCACTTAGGAGAGGAGTACTGAGCACTCAAGTGGGGACATAAGACAAACCCAAACTGTGATTACAGTCTCCCTGCCACCGGGTCTGGGCCAACCAACAGCACACATCCATCATCAGTGCTGCCCTGGTCAGCTACCTCACAGCAGCCTGCTGGCCTGGGGAGCAGAACCTATTCTCTAGGGGTGCAAGGCCAGTAGACCAGCCAGTGTCCATTTCCGGTTATTTAGGTGAAATCTGACACCTGGACCAAGCTGGCCTGGGAGCTTGAAAATGTGTGACTTTCCCACCACACGTGCAGAGGAGGCTCTGGGCTGGTAAACAGCCTCTCCATAGAAACCTGCAAGCCACAAGAAGGAGGCCTAGGAGACCAGGCCCTGGACGAGGTGTCCCTTGAAGAATTTGAAGGGGCAAGGGCTGGTGCCCTGTCTAATACTGCAGGGTTCGGCTGACCCAGGGATGCCAGGAGGGCCCACTGCGGTGGTATGTCCTCTGTTTCCGCAGGAGTCACTCTCACCTCCTCAGTCCCCACGTCCCGGGCTTAGATCAGGGGTCCTGAGACGCTAGACTGGGCCCCACGGCCCGACATCCTGGGACACGAGCAGCTCCTCCCCTGCAGGGCCTGCCTGCCTCACCTGCGCGAACCACCCCCTTCTCACCCGTGCTGACCGCTCACCGCGTGGAAGACCCAGAACTGCGTGGCCCCCCCCTCACCTGCGAGGGTAGAGCCTAGAGAACCGGGCCGGGAGACTCGGCCAGGTGTGCGACCTGGCACCCCACGACCCTCGGCGATGCCTCCGAGACGGGTGACAATGAAGCGCGGAGCGGCTAGCACTCGCGGCTAGCAACCAGCCTGGCCCCACCTCCTGGTCCGTCACACTGACCCGCCTTCCCTGAGCGCGCCACTTTCGGATTGGCCCTTCGGCCGCCCGCTCCGGTCACCGCGCTAGCTTATTGGGCTTCTCAGCTGTCCTTCGGGAAGTTCAAGAGGGGGAGGAGCGGCGGAGAGCAGAGGGCAGCGAGAACCTTGGACTGCCGATTGGACGCGGCAGGAAAGGGGCGGACGCGATGCGTAGGCCGGGACCCGCAGCGGGAGCTGGGCCTCCGTAGGTAGGCGGGACCGGCGGTCGGCCGGGTGACTTCTGAGGTCCGGCTCCAGCGGTCTTCTCCCAAGGGTTTGTCCCCCTGGGGCAGGTGCCCAGAGCCCCTGACCCGCTGTGGAAAGCCCGCCCTCTGCCTAGAGAGCCCTCCTCTCCAGCTGAGATGGTCTTCCAGCAAAAGTTACATTCAAATAACAACAGTGATTGCTTTAGATATAGTGAAGTTCACACTTTGGGATATGCAGTTGTATAAAACAATGCCACAGTCCAGAGGGAGGACACTGCCACCTCCACCCAACCCGAGTGGCCTAGCTGTCGCCAAACTGCCCTTCCCCCTCCCGTCCCCCCACCCCCCACCCCAACCAGTCTGCCACTTGGCCTTAGCCTGGCTTTTCCCACTGACCTTTTACATTCATTTGCATTCTCAGGAGAAGTATTTCAAGCTACAGGTGCAGCACATCTGTTGCCTCACTCACTCACCAAGGGACACTGCCCTTGCTCCAGCTTTGAGCATTGACAGCTCGAGTCATAGGCGTCCACTCAGGGCTCTGTGTGAGCGCAGGACATTTCTCTGGATAAAAACCTACTAGTGGGATTGCTGGCTCGTGTGATACTTACTCAGCTTTATAAGAAACTGCCAAACTGTTTTCCAAACTTGTATGTTACACTCCCCTCAACATTGTTTGAGTTCTAGTATCTCCCCATTCCCCTAGTCACCTCTGGGCTTCACTTCTCCTGGAGTGGAAATACTGGAGACTAAACCCAGCACCACCAGCTTTTCTTTCTTTTCTTTTCTCTTCTTTCTTTCTTTCTTTCTTTCTTTCTTTCTTTCTTTCTTTCGAGACAAGGTCTTTACTACGTAGTTCAAGCTGGCCTTGAACTCTGGATGATTCTCTTCTGCCTCAGCCTCAGGAGTCCTGGGATTACAGGCCGGTGTTGCCATGCCTACTTGCTTTTTTCAAGTTCTTGCTAAGTCACTAAACTGCCCAGGTTTGTCCTACCTCAGCCTTCTAGAGTGCTAGGATTATAGGTGCATACCACCATGTCTGACTGGTTTGTACTTTCTTTTTTTTTTTTTTTTTTTTTTTTTTTTTTTTTGCGGAACCAGGGTTCAAACTCACGACCTTGCACTTGCCAGGCAGGCACTTGTGCCACAGAGCTATCTCCCTAGCCCCTGTACTTTCTAAAATCTAATTGGATAAAGCCATTACCCAACCCAGTGACAGAAAATTTTCTTTCTTTTCTTCTGAAAGGTTGATAGGTTTAGGTATTATGGTTTGTTTTGTTTTGTTTTTTGCCTTTTTGAGACAGGGTCTTGCTATGCAATTCAGGCTGGCCTTGAGCTCACTGTAGCCTAAGCTGGTCTTGAACTCACACTGATCCTCCTGCCTCAGCCTCCCACACGCTGAGACTACAGGCATGTGCCACCACGGCCTGGTGGTTTAGGCATTATGTTTAGGTCTGTGGCTCCCTTCGTTTTTGATAGGTTCTGGCCCTAGCATGAATTGCCGTATCATTATGGTGGTCATCTAATAAGGCTGAAGCCCTTAAAACAACAGCTTATCTTCCCAAAGACCACCTCCCCCTTCTTCTCCAACTCAGCCCAGGGTGCAATTTCCTTTCACCTGTCCTGCCACTTCAGGGAAGGCCCCAGTCAGCTCCTCAGGTATATCTAAACATCCTCCTCAAACCCCACCCCTTGCAAAAGGCCATAAAAGTCTCAGCCTCCCTTTGTTTCAATTCAGAGAATTCCTTATCTTCCTCATGTCCTTCAAGAAAACAAAGTCCCTTTCCCCTTTTCCTTCTGCCTGTTTCTCTGCTGCGCCACCATGGAAAACCTATCAGTTTTGTGTAGGGTATGAGGTATGGGCAAAGATTCTTTTTCCAATTACTCCAGCCCTTGCTCCTAAAAGGCTGCCTGTCCCTTCATTTACTTTTGCATTTTTGTAGAAAATTAGTTGACCTTATTTTTGTGGTCAACTCAGTAGTCTGCTCAGCTGGTTGACAATATTAGTCTTCTCACCAACACCACACTCTTAACTAGTGCAGCTTTATGGGATTTTTTTTTGTTGTTTTTTTTCAGTACCTAGGATAGAACTCAGGACCTTATACTTGCCAGGCAGGCACTTATGCTATTGAGCCATCTCCCCAGCCCACTATGGAAAATCTTGAAATCTGATATTAATTCTTTTTCAACATTACTTGGCAAGGGCTGGCCAAATAGCTCAGCAGATTAAAGTTCCCAGGCACAGGGCCTGGAGTTCAATTCCCAGGCCTGCCATGCCAGCCCCTCCCCCACAGCACACTGATTGGCAACTGAGACTGGGTGTGGTAGTGCACCTGAAATGCCAGCTCTTGCCTCTTGGTAAACAGGTGGATCACTACGAGTCTGATCTAGTAGTGAGCCCCTGAACACCCTGTAGATCTTTCCCTAAAATACAAAAAAAAAAAAAAAAAAAAAAAAAAAATTACCTGACAATTCTGATTCCTTTAATTTTTCCTAAAACCTTTAGTATCAGCTCTTCACCATATAAAAAACCCAGCTGGGCATGGTGGAAAAACACCTGTAATCCCAATACTCCAGAGGCTGAGGCAGGAGGATCACTGTCACCCAGCCTGGGCTACACAGCAGGACCCTGTCTCAGAAAAACAAAAGCACTAGCTAAGCCTCAGTGAGGATCACCTTAATTCTTAGATGTGATTCAGAAAGCATTGATGTCACTTACCACGTGGGACATGTCCACTGCCCCTCACCAGCTGGGTAAGCACTAACACCAAGGTTGAAGATTTTCTCTGCCCTAGAGGTTAATAGTCAAGACAGAAGCACTAGGAAGTTCTACCAAACATTTGAGGAATGGTACCTGTCCCTATTTTAAGACACCCTTTAAGTGTTCTTTCACCATGATTATTTCCATTAAAATGTACCTGTAGGAAGTGAGAAAAAAATAAGCAGTTCCGACTTCATGTAAACAGTAGTGTTTATTCAGAGCATATATCCCAGAGCTCCTGTGGGGCATTCTGAGGGCTGGGGTATTTCACATGCCACCCTCACAGGTGTACTGCCAGATGCTGCAGGGACTGAGCTCAAAAAGGCCGCAGGCCATAGCCATAGAACACCAGACAGCCAAGCACCAGCCCCAGCCCCAGGCACCAAACAACCTCTGCCACAGGGCAGCAGCTCCAGATGCTGTGACCTCCTAGGGAAGGAAGGCTCTTGAGATCAAGATGCCTCCAAAACCCTACCAGCACCCTGTGCCTGAGGCCAAGGTGAGCAGAAGCTGCCCTGGGTTCCCAGGTGGCACTTCTGAGCCCTGCCACCTGCCTGTCAGAACTCAAGTCCCCACAGTCAGCCTCTGGCAAAGCAGATGGGGGTGTGGTTGGTAGACAGGGACTAAGGGGCTCTGGGGCAGGTGAGCCATAGACCAAGCAATGGGAGCCAAGAACTGGGCCCTGCAGATGTACCAGCAAAACCCGGAAACCTCTGCAGTGGGCAGGTTGGCCTCAGCCACTGGCAGTCTGGGAGGGGCCTGTGTGAGTCCTGCCCCTTGCCTGAACAGGAGGCTCTAACCTGCTTGCATGGTCAGGGAGCTGTCCCTTGAGCACAGTGAGACAACTTTGGGGGCATCAACCAAGCCCATTCCTTGCAGCTGCATCCTGTGCTCACTGCTCTCCACTCAGGGCCATGAGCAACTACAACTGCCAAGGCACCTGCTAGGCACCACTGAGGCTCCTGTGCCCAGGCCTCTGTGACTAAAGGGTAGATGGAGTGGGTGGGGTAAGTGGCTGCCAGTAGGAGGTCATAGGGTCCTGGGAGCCACAAATTGAGGACAAGGAGGTCCCTCTACACAGCCAGCCCCATGTGGTCACTTGTTTAAGAAGGCAAAAGCTGACAACTCTGGGCCTGGAGGCTCTGTGGCTGCTGCCCTGAGGGCCCATGTTTGGGAGGTCTGGTTGGGTTTCTCTGCTGTAGCCTGAACCCCCACCAGGCGGGGGCAGGCCACCAGTTCCATGCCAGCAAACAAGGAGTCATGACTCCATGGGTAGTGGCTAGGGCCATCCTTTGAGGTGTCCGTGTATCCCAAGCTCTGCCTAGGCTGTGCCCCCTGTTCTCTGGAAGCTCCTGGTGGGGTCTCAGTCTTGCTGGCATGTCCAGGGGTTGTGAAGGGCCCGGTGTCCGGAGTTGGGGTGAGTGTGGGGCTGCCTGGCAAGACGGAGGTGGAGTTCAGAGGCTGAAGGAAGACCTGGGCCCCATAGGGAGGCACAGGGCCAGTGAGCAGGTCAGATGGGCCTTCAAGGGTGGCTGCGGGGCCAGACTCTGCACAGGGCCTCGGGGCTGGGGACCACTGTCCACATGAGGCTTCGAAGTGCCTTAAGATCTGGAAGAAAAGTGGACATGGTAAAGGCCTCTGCACAGCTCTTGGGGTCATGGCCTGATGCCTGAGCTCTCCAGGTTCCCCCTCAGTCCACTGCCCAGAGGTAGGATCAACTTGCAGAGGCCACGATCACCTGTGCCCTGCAGAGGGCACACGACGTTTCTGCGCAGACACAGGTCCCCATACGTGTCAACTTCCAGGCCCCACTGGGGGAGTAGAGGGAGCCAGCACAACCTAACACAGACGGTTACTTCCAGTGCTGACATGAGGATCCCTGTGGCCCCAAGCACTGAAGGCACACTGGGCCGGGGCTGAGGACAAGGCAAGGGCAGACACCACACAAGGCTGGGGAGCAAGGGAGACTGGGGGCAAGAGAGCTAGTTTTCAGCAGCCACAGACAATATGGGAAGAGAGATGCTGGAGACACTACCAGGTAGATGGAGAGGCCCCCAGGCACTCAGAGGGTCTGAGGAAGTGGATACAGATGAAAGGAGAGATTTCTGCTCACTTGGTGCTAGTCAAGGGGAAGAAGGGCAGCTGTGGGCTTCCTGGTGAAGGCTGCAAGCCCAGGCAAGAGCAAAGGAGCCTCTGGTTGGAGGAGCAAGCAGCACTGAGTGGGGTGGGCTAAGGGGTCCCAGAAGCTGGACAAGCCCAGGGCAGGCAAGCCCCAATCCTGGACTCTCTCTCTGTGGGCACCACCTACTGACTATGGCAGAGGACTGCTGAGGCAGCCCCATGACTTCCTAGGGCCAGGTGGCTCCAACTGCTGCCCACCTTAGTAGCCTTGCTGGTCACAGGCCCAGGGCTGCCCATGCTCAGCTCCTGCAGCCACCGCTGGGAGAGGAGAAAGATGTGCTCCTGGGGAAGGAGGTCAGTGGAAGCCAGGGAGGTGATGGCACACAGGGCTCTCTGCAGGTACGGAAGGGACAGGAGTCAGCCCTGGGCACCACTCTATGCCTGTGGGGCAGTGAGGCCTTCCAGGGCCCCCTGAACTGACCCCTCCTCCTGTTCTGCTCCTCTGGACCTAGCAGGAGGCACCCAGCTGGCCCTCCCCAGCCCCCACTCCCAGCCTCTCAATGCCCTCACCATCTGCTCGAGCTCACTGGCTGTGCCCAACTGGCTGAGGAGCAGCTCCAGCACTGCTTCACAGTTGAGCAGCCCACACCTGCCGAAGGAAAGGAGGTGCAGGTGGGGTGTCATGTGTTCCTTCTCTCCATGAAGCAGGTAGAAGTGAGGGATCACTCACTCTTTTATGAAGTGCTGGGACTCCTCACGGCTCAGGAAGGCATGGGATCCCTGAGTCACAGTCCTTACCAGGCTCAGCTCCTGCTGGCAGTCACTCAGGGCCATGGCTTCACCCCTAGCAAGGGTATGGCCAGGTCAGGACAGTTCTGTCCTTGGTGGAGGGCAGGGACCACTCTCCTCCCCTTCCCTGCACTGGGGTGAGCCTGGGAGGCAGAAGCCTGGCTGGAAGACCACTCCTCGAGATCAGGCTACTGGCTGCTCCACTCACCTTTCTGCCAGGTCACCTGGCTCCCGGCTGGTTCCCGAGTGGCTGTCGCTGCCTGATCGACTGCCTGAGTCTGAGGCCCGGCTCTGGTCACTGTTTCGGGAGGAGCTCTGGGAGCCAGGGCTGCTGTCCAGCTCATCCCAGCCCCCTCCAGCCTGCCCTGGCTGGTGTTTCACAGCTGAGGAAATACAGGATGGCACCTGAGACCATCAGGGGCTTCTGGTCATCCTCACACCTCATCCACAGGTCCTCTGTGACCAAAACTGAGAATGGGGCAGCTGCCTGGGTAACAGCTCCAGAAATCTCTGGGTATGTAACACCTGGCCAGCAAGCATCCCTGCTCTACCGTCGTCCATACCTGTCTGAGCTCAGGACTGTGTCTCCTGCCCTGTGGTTATCTGGCCTACAAGCCACTAAGGCCCAGGGCTTCAGCAAGTGACCTGAGGGGTGACTGAGAGCCCTTCCCCCTTATACCTCGAGAACCTGGGATGACCCCAGGAAGCAGGTTCTCTGAGGCAGGATGACTGTGGCTCCCTGAAGGTGTCACGGCAGGCTGGTAAGTGTCACCTTGTGGCAGAGACCTCTGGGTCCAGGAATTCTCAGGCCCAGGGTGCATGGCATTAACCATCACCTCTGCAGCCCTCTGGATGGTGGAGAGGAAAGCTTCACCCGCAGAGCCTGGGTCCAAGAGAAGGGACGTGGTGCTAGAACTCCAGAACTGCTCCCACCTGCCCCAAATTTCCCAGGATGGCAGCACCAGGACTGTTCTCCGCTCAGGGCTGACACGACATATGCTGCAGATACAGAGGAGAGGCCTCTGGCAGGGGGTGTTCCAAGGGGCTGTCCTTCACTTTAAGGAGTGTTCCTTCCAGCGCTAGGAAGGGGCTGCTGTGGCTAGCGTGAGCTCCCTCCAGATGAAAGTGTGAGCCATGAACAGGCCATGAGCACAACAATCTATAACTGAGTCTCACAGCACACAACTGGGCCCAGCCGGAGGTCCTTCCCAGGGGACAGCTGAAGTGGCTCTATCCCTGTTATAGGCTACTTTGTACCACTCCAGCAAGAAGGCTTCATTTGTTCTAAGGACACAGACACCCAAATGTGCCTCCCCTCAATTATAATTCACAGGCCTACCCTGAGTTCCTCTGTCATGGCTGGTATACTCTCATTTGGCTCCACATTGTAGGACTGAGCTCCCACTGCTGGCCAGCCCTAACCTCCATAAGCAGACCTGGCCACACCTGTGTTGCTTTCCTCTTAGAAGGAAGAGGTAGTGGCAGTGAGGAGCACAGCAGTGTGGGCACAGAGGCCTGCTGACCACCTTAGTCCCTTCCCATCACCAGATGCTGGGTCCAGAGATGCCCCCTTACCTGCATGGCCCCGTTCCTTGCTGTAACCAAAACCCTGGAGACCGCTGAGAGGCCTGGATTGGGAGCCCATGCCTAGAAGGACCTGGGCTTCAGAAGGGGCCACCACACTGGACCCATCCCCCACAAACACCCCCACACACACAAACCCACCCACCCTGGCCCTGTCCACACAGCCTCACCCATCCCAACTACTCATATGTGCGCCATGCTTAGGACTAGAGCAGAGAGCAATGAAGACCTGCTGAGCAGTGCCAGGGCTTCCTACCTGTGGGGGGCAGGGCTCTGGCAGGTTGGGAGCGAGGCAGTGGCACAGTGTCAGAGAACAAGGTACTGCCCAGGTCCTGAGGGAGGAGGTGGCGCTCAGTGAGCTACTGGCTGCTTTCTTGAGCCCTGCCCTATCATTTGGCTCTATTCCAAATTTTTCTTGGAGCCTCCTGACTGGTTGTGGAGCTGTGGGCCAGCAGCAACGGGAGAAGGGCAAATGTTCTGCCAACATCCCAGCATCTGAACCTGGGAGTGACCAGAGACTGGGCTCACCTGGGCAGCTGCTCGAACTTTCTGGTATAAGCTATTCCCATGGAGTGGATCTGGGGGTCCTGCAAAACCTGAAGGTACAAAGGAGCAGGCTGGACTGAGCACCCCAGAGGGAGCTCCTGAGGCCACTCCTCCCAGACATCAGCTGCCCTGCCCTCATCCCTACAGCTGGCCAGGTTCTCTTTCCTTAGGACCCTGCACAGGCCACACTGGAATAGGCCCTGGGAAGCCACTCCATGTCCTGCCTAAGTTAGGTCACTGTCCACCTAACTGCTCCCACTGGCTCATTCTTCTCTTCCCAGATTCAGTGTGAACCGACCAGGCTTCACAGAAAGATGGTAAACCTCGGCTTCTACTATGGCCTGAAAAGCCCCACTTGGTCCTGCCTGCTTATCCCAGCCCTGACCTATGCTAAAAGGCTTCTTTCCTAGAAAATCAGACATTCCTATGTCACATCAAAGGCCTCTGGGCCTTTACATGTGCAGGAGAGCACCACAACACCCCAGTGTATGTCTGTTCTACCTCATCCTTTTAGAGCTGAGAGGTCTTTCCAATAAAATCCCTCAACGGGGACCTCCAGAACAGATAAATTTCCCTTTACCCCTCTTTGCAGGTCCAGACCAATCAGTATTCTCCTCCCTACCATCCAAGGCCCTTGGCTGCTTCCCCTGGGTGCACCTGTGCTGCCTGCTTATACCTGTGGCTTCTTGGATGAGAGCACAGTTGCGCCTAAGGATGAGCAGGAAGGAGGAGGAGCCATGGCTGCACAGGTAGAGCAAAATCTTCAACACCTGGGGAGTCACCATGTATGTGGGGCTCTGGGCACAGAGCCTGGCCACCCACCACCCGGGCTGCATGCCCCTCCCCTCTACCCCTGACACCTACAGGAAGGAGATGGGGCTTGGCAGGCAGCCAGGTCTCACCTTGAGCTTCACGTGGCCAGAGCTGCTGTCCAAGCGGTTCAGGAGGTATTCCAGCAGGCACTGGCTGCTGCCCACTGACTCATGGGAGATTTCTGAGATGCACTTGGGTTAGGAAAGGAGCAAGCTGATGCAGGCCACACCAGGGTGTACTGGTTGAGGAGAGAGCCTGCCCTCCTGTATTATCCACCTCCTTAGGCCACACTCCCTGCAGCTACCTACACAGGTCTGGCTTCATAAGCACTGGAGTTTCTAGGATCTCCCTGGCCCCAGATCTTTGCATTTACTTCCCTCAAAGCATGAGGGAATTTGCCCACTGCCCCACAGGCCCCTAGGGCAGCCAGGCTATACCCAAGGGGCCTAATGCATGCTCTCTCAGTTTCCAGACCCCAACCATACCATGTTACAATGACAAAGGAGTTGTGGCTGCCCACAGCAAGGCAGAACCTCCAGTAATCCTGGGCACTGCACCAGGGCCTCTGCCTCCCACACTGTCCAAACTGGGGATGTCAAGGGAGGATACTAGCAATCTCTTCAAACAGGTATCCTGGACATGGGACATCATCGTCTGAGGTTCCCTTCAGGAGAATTGGGAGCTGAAAGGGAACAAGAGCCATAACAAGTCACCTTCTTACAGAGGGTGAGACTGCCTGCACCAAAGGTTAGAAACGGGCCTTGCTCTCTCTTGACATGCTAGCCTGGGCTGGGACCTGAAAGAGGCCAGAAGGAACCATAGGGGACCTGCAGGAGGGCCTCCTCTGAATAGTCATCAATGATAAGTGGCCCACGGGAGAGGAAAAATCAGTGATAGTCCTCTACCTGGACAAGATGAGGCACAGCTCCAGTCTTCTGCACTTATCATAAGGTGATTTTAAGGTAGCTTTAACACGCCTACTAGGACTGTAGCACTAGCTCTCCTGAACATAGATAGACAGAAGCAGACCTCAGCACAAGTAACTCCAAAGCTCCTTAAGAACTACTAAGCTGTGGGTTTATGCTCACACATCAGTCCAAACTATTTGCTTATGTTACGTGCTTGTCAGGAAAAATACCATTTATGGGGTTGAAAACTGGAAATGCTGTTCTCATATTTTTCAATATCTGGACAGTGGAGGGTAGGGTTCAAGGATATTTAAAATGATAAGTGTGGGGACCATGTCAGGTCCTGAGCAGAGAACGCAGTGTGAATGCCAGGCGCCTAGTCATGAATACAGGTAAAACGTAACCCACCTGGGTATTCCGAGATGCTGTAGGCACACACCTGTCAGACATACCGCCTATTTGCCCACCACACCATGAAGTGGACCTGGAGGGAGGGCATAAGGACTCCGCCCCAACCCTGCCTAGTTCAGACATGCTTGCTGTAGCAGCTCCCTAGGCCTGCCCTAGCCCTAAGGCCAGCATGAGAAAGGCTGAGGGCGGTCAAAGAACTTTATGGTTTGTACTGGCCAGCAGCTAGCAACAGGTTCCAGCTCTTCTCTTGGAGATCTACTAAAACGGGCCTGCCGCTACCTCTGTCCCAAGGCGACTTCGCCTCCTACACATTGTCCCTGGGCCCCAGGACCTCCCAGCAACGTGCCCTGTCCAGTGTTCTCCTGCGGTCGGGACGGGCTCGCCTTTCTCTCACACTGCTGAACCGTCCCAATTGCTCCGGTGAGGTGCTCAGATGCCTGGAAGTGGGCGAGCTGGGATGTCCTCACTCACCCGGTGCAGAAAGCTCAGGCGGTCCCGCAGCGGCGGCGTGGCTGCCATGGTCCAGACGACCCCGCCTCCTGCCGGCCTGCCCCGCTTCCGCCAGGCCTGTACTGCCCAATCATAGTGCGGCTCTGGCTCCAACAGCCAATCGCTAGCTGCAGGCGGGCCTTAACGTCGGCTTCGTGAACAATTTAAGCCTGAGCCAATCTGAAGTCCTAAAGAAGAGACAGATAAGGTTAAAAGCCAGTTGTAGTGCTGTAGGCAGGCAATAATGACCAACCAGGAAGAGTAAAAAGGCTAATGGGCGGAAGCGCAGGGTGATCAGGCAATAGATTCCGGAAGAGGACGGGCCTGAGATGGCGGCCTCCGTAGGTGCCAGAAAGGACCTCTCATGTCCGCGAACAGGGCGGTGTGGAAGCGCGTGCGGAGCCGTTTCCGCGCTTTTCCGGAGCGCCTGGCGGCCTGCGAGGCCGAGGTAAGGAGCGGCAGGAAGGGCCATGCCTACAGGGTAATAGAAAGGGCCAGTCGGGCCTGTGGCCGGGCGAGAGATAACAGGAGGGTAGGCGGTGGCCGCCGCCAGGCTTGCATAACCGCGCTCATGCCTTCGCAGGCCGTAGCGTATGGCAGGTGCGTGCAAGCCTCCACCACCCCGGGCGGCCGCCTGAGCAAGGACCTTTGTGCGCGGGAGTTCGAGGCCCTGCGGAGCTGCTTTGTTGCTGCGGTAGGTGGACGCCTCCCCCTCCCCTGTCCTTCCCAAGGATCGTCTGCAGCCACCTTACCTTACCTGCTGGCTCAGGGTGTAAGGCCTGCTCCGACCCGGCAGACTAGTTTCTGCCTTTGTAAATCGAGGATCCCGCTAACCTCAGGAAGGCCCAGTGGTGATGTAGCTGGAAGCTCTCGTGAACTTTGGCACTGTCACCCTGGGCAGGACCCCAATTCTGGACCCCGAGCAAGCCTCAGCACCTCTCGTTTCTACTCTAGTGGGTCCCCTCGGCACCTGCTAGTCGCTCCTGACCTGCCAGGCACACCCTTTCATAAACGAAGAAAGGGTATTTGTAGATTCCACCAAGAATCTACGAAAGAAATGGTTGCTGGTTCTTATCGAAGTCCGGTTCTTGGTCCCAAATTGGTTCTGCCTCTGACCCATCCAAAATCAAATCCTTTGTGTTTCATAGTTGTAGTATTGTCAGGGTTGTGCCACCGATGAAAACAATATACTACTTGTGAAAATAGCCACATACTATGAAAGAGAGAGACCTGAGTGAAGGCCTTAGATAAAGTAGCATTTTTGGAGGCTGGGGGAGATGGCCATTATCAGCGTTCCTGCACAGGATCAGGAGCATGCCACCTGCCCGTGGGTCTTTATACACAAGGATCTTGGGCTGTCATTCTGTGACTGGCTCCCAGTGCCAGTGTCACTGGATCCCCCCTGGAGCACACCTGATTCAGTGGGTCACCTGGTTCCAGGGAGATCCTAATGAGAACTGGACTGAGGGAGGGTAGTTGGACAAGAACTAAGAGGAGTCTGACTGAAGCAGTTTCTTGGTGCTCCACGATTGCCATAAGCAGACGAGGTACACCTGGTCCTTTCAGTCTTATACTCATTTCCTGGAAGGCTGGGAAAGCTCATACTTTCCTTGTGGTGGTTGTGGCCAGAGTGGATCCTTCACTGGAAGTAGCACCTTTTTGTCCTTTTGACCTATTTGACGACTTTTAAGAGCTTCCCAACTTTCAAACTCTGTTAAAGTAAAGGCAGGCAGATTGGCCTTCACTCCGGGCTTCAAGGCAAGCAGCTTGCAGGAGCCCTTCTCTGAGGGGACAGTCTCCACACACATAAGTTTCTTTTCACCATCCTATTTGTGGCCAGGCACGAGTTAACTGTAAGGTGTCTGGCCATATATGACCCTTACCTCCCTTAAATTCTTTAACCTGGAACAAATAAAGACTTTCAGGAGCCCCGGCCCGGCACCCCAGAGGGATCTTTCTCTGTCACCGGAGCCCTCTAATGATGGACCAAGCTCATCTGGAACCCTGAAGTCCTGCTCAGTGTCAAACCTCTCCTCCCTGGGACTCACGATGCACCGGAGGAGATGGTACAGGCTCTGTGCTCAGACTCCCGCTTCATCCCATGAGCATTGTCTGCTAGACAGACAACTTTGGCATCTCTGAATGTCTGCTCTCATTTGAGAAAAGAGGCTCCTCTAACCTTGGCAACAACAGCGTGGGATCCAGTGCATATATGGGGCCCTGCATGGAGTCTGCTGCAGCAGTGAGCTCTGTGCTGAGGCCCTGTGAACTCCACCGAGCCTGGTCTCTGCCACACACCAGCTCCCAATTTGTAATATGTTTGGTTGAATATGGCATTTTGCATAAATAGCTTTCTTATTTTTGAGTAATAACTAACTTAGAAATAAGCACTTTAAGGGCAGGCAAGATGGCTCAGTGGACTAAGCACCTGCTTACGCAAATGCAGGGGCCGGGGTTCAGTCCCCAGTACCACATGCCACGCCTGCCCTGCTCCTGGGGCACACTTGAGTCCACCACACCTATAGTCCCAGGACTGGGAAAGCTGAAAACAGGAGGATCACTGTAAGTCTGAGCTGCATAGTGAGACCCTGTACCAAATACGTTTTAAAAAAAGAAAAGGAAAAAGAAATAAGCAGTTCAGACAAAATGCTTTATTTTTCAGGCCAAGAAGAGCCTGAAGGGAGGCTCCTAGGAAGGACCTGAGCTCTGAACCCTGCATCCACCACTCCTGTGGACACAGGCGCCATGTGGGGATGAGTACCCATGGACCACCATACAGGCTAAAGGAAGTGGGTATGGCCAAGTTCTCAGGGTCAGCTTGTACCTTGGGCAGGTTGAGAATTTGTTCTCTAGCACTGTGTGTACAACAATCTGAGTTAGACTGAGATATAACCAAAGCAGCAATAAAGACTGTTAAATCTTACTCAGTTTTGTGTTTATTGTATACTGTGATAATACTGGGGGCCTCACCTCTCCCATGGACAGTGAGTCCCAGTCCCCCTCTATCTCAAAAAAGCTAGTGGTCTAGGCTGTGAACTCTGCCACAGCACCCTCACTTAAAGATGTACTCACCAAAAATATATAAT
>PVKN010005746.1:0-29802 GCA_004027915.1 Capromys pilorides | reverse complement strand
AAAAGTTCCTGTAAAAACATCTAGAATGCATGAAAAAATAATTCAACATCTGCAAGATAATGCAAAGAAGAACAATGCAAGACCAATAGGCATCAATGAGAAAGAAGAAGTCAATACAAATGATATAAAAAGACTATGGACAAAAGTAATAGCAGAAAACTTCCCAAATATGGGGAAACAATCTGACATTCAGGTAACCCAAGCATATAGAACTCCAAATAACGTCAACCCAATTAAAACCACACCCAGATGTATAATAATCAAGATCCCAGAAATTGAGCACAGGAACAGCATACTAGAAGCTGTTAGAGAAAAGAAACAGATCACACTTAAAGGCAAACCCATCAGAATAACGGCAGATTTCTCTTCACAAACCATCAAGTCAAGAAGAGCATGGAGCAAAGTACTTCAAGTCTTTCAAGAAAACAAACTCCAACCCAGACTGATGTGCCCTGCAAAACTCTCTTTCAAGTATAATGGAGAAGTGAAATACTTCCAGGACAAAGAACAACTAAGGAATGTCATGACGACAAAGCCAACCCTACACAAACCACTGAAAGTTATTCTAGAGAGAGATCAAAATGACCACAACTCCATGAATGAGAACAGAGAGAATCCATCAAATAGGGCAAACAAACAGGAGAAAAAGAGGTGTACAACAGCAGGAAAATAACGTGTCAAGCATAAGTCATTGCATTTCCAGTGAAACCATCAGTGTAAACGGACTCAGTTTGCCAACTAAAGAAACAGAGGTGCTGCGCTGCAGGCTTTCTTTCCATCTCCCAGTTCCAGGCACCTGGTCACCATGGTTTACAATGCATTCGCGGCCAAGTCCGGGAACCACACCACACACAACCAGTCTCAAACGTGGCACAGAAATGGCATCAAGAAACCTCAGTCACAAAGACACAAATCTCTGAAGGGGGTAGATCCCAAGTTCCTCAGGAACATGAATTTTTCCAAGAAGCACAACAAGAAGGGCTTCAAGAAGATGCAGGCAAACGATGCCAAGGCCATGAGTGCACGCGCCAAGGCTATCAAGGCTATTGAGGCCCTCGCCAAGCCCAAGGAGGTCAGGCCCAAGATCATCCTGAAGGGAATAAATTGCAGGCTCACTCCACTTGCCTATGAGTAGGTTTCAGACCAATGCTTTTCTCCTTCATTTTGTTTTTTAATTCAGTGGGACTTTTTGATCTGTGTATATGTGACATGCATGACAATCTTTATTGCTCTATGTCGTCAGTTGTATGAAAGTTATGAACAAATACATTTTTATCATATAGAAAATTCAAATAAAAAAGTAGAAAAATAAAAGATTTAAAAATTTTTCAAAAAGAGAAAAAAATAAATAAAAGCCCTGGAACTCCACAGGGCAGAGCTGTGTTTTAGAGGTCCTAGTCAGGAGCCCACCGGTGCCTCCTAGACCTTCTCAGTGCTGTTTTCTCTGTGTTTGGCCTGTTTTCTGCAGCACCAGGAGATGGCCTGTGGTTACTGGTGTCCCAGTGTTTTTAAGTCACTGAGTCCTTGCATCCAACAAAATCCCATAAATAACCCCTGCTTGCCCTCCTAGGGCTGGCTTATAAGCTCTAGCCCCTGGCACCTATCTTGCTAACCCCTGGTAAGAACTTGCCAGGAGGTGACATCAGATTCTGACCACATCATTTGAATTTCTGGTTCCATTATGCCAGCCTGAAGCCAATTTTTTTTTTTTTTTTTTGTATCAGGAATTGAACTTAGGCCCTTGCATTTGCCAGGCAGGTGGTGTGCCACTGAGCCCTGCCCTTCACTTCTCCACTGGGAATGTCCTTGAGTCTCTGGCTCCCCTCTACTTCCTCTTCCTTCTGCTTCCTCCTCTGCTGCTGCCTCCTGCTCCTCTTCTTCCTCCAGCTGGTGTGGGTTTATTTTCTGCCACCCAGTCCAGAGTGCATCCTAATCCCTTGGCTGTTGTGTATTGATGGGTTATTAGGTAGCCATTAAAATGACAAGTACACTGGTTATGGAGAAGTTGGAAGGCAGCTGTTTAAGGTCTGATGTGACTGCCAGCGGCTGAAACTTGGCAGCTGGACGAGCCTGGACCCCAAACCAGCAGTCTTGTCAGATGGGGAGATAAGGGGCTGGAGAGACAGCTCGGTGGTCACGGAGATCAGGTGTGGTGGTGCACGCCTGCAATCCCAGTGCTGGGGAGGCCAAGACAGGACAGTCACTACAAGACCAAGCTGTGTAGTGAGACCCTGTACCAAATACACAAAAAAGGGGGTGAGATAAGGACCTTTTATTTCTTCAACATTAACTGTAATAATGTTCCATTTCTTTTTTCTTAATGTATTTGGCTGTTGCAGGGTCTCACAATGCAGCTTGGACTTGCGGTGATCCTCCTGCTTCCGGCCTCCCGAGAGCTGGGTTTATAGACGTGCACCACCACTCCCGGGCTGGTGCGGCACATGTCGAGCATCAAACTGTGGTCCCTGAGCTTGCCTAAGTTTGCCTAAGCAGGCACTTTAGTCCACTGAGCTATCTTGCTGGCCCATTGTTGTTGTATTTCTACGATTTAATAAGTAGCTTTTGGTGGCCCCAGGGGCCAGGGAGGGCGCTGTAGAGTTGGCTCCAGGCAGGAGGTCTGAAAAGGTTCTAAGGACCCGAGTCACAGGAGTACCTATCTGCAAACTTTCAGGTGGCGAAGACAAAGCACCTCCTCCTTGGGAGTGGGGCTGGCACAGCATGTGGTGCTGGGAATAGAACCACAATCCCTGAGGTTGCCTAAGCTTGCCTAAGCAGGCAATTTAGACCGCTGAGCCATCTCCCTGGGCCTGCAGCACCTCCTCTTTGCAGGAAGGTTAGCGCCTCCTCTCTGAGAGTATGGCGGAGAGCCAGGTCCGTGTTGTGTCTCCCATCCCATCTCCCTTCGACAGTGCTGGTGGCAGGTGGTCCACTGAAAAAGGGGGCAGGCTTGGCAATGACAGGCACGGGCTGCCTGCTGGATTCATTTGGAACCAATGACAGGTCTGACCCACGCTCTTCAGTCCCCTTGCGGTGGTGTCACCTTCCAGGGGGTGGTGAGTTGAATGTGGGTACCCCCTAAAGGCTGTGTCCACACACTGAGCGTGGGAACCGTGAATGTGGTCTCACTTGGGCAGGGTCTCTGCAGGTGGGGTATAAGTAGAGGATGGGGAGGTCATCCTGGGTGACCTGGGGTCCCTAGTCCAAGCATGTGTCCTTGCAAGAGAAGGCAGAGGAGAGGCAGGAGAGGAGGCCTTGGAGGCAGAGGCGCAGCTGGAGCTGGCAGCCGCTGGTCCAGGAGCCCAGGGGGCGGCACGTGGGGAGACGCAGCGGCACTGGCGCCCTGTGAGGGGCCGTGGCCCAGCTGATGTCTTCACTGTGGCCCCGGCCTCCAGAATGGTACGAGAATGAGTTTCTGCTATCCTAAGTCACCAAACGTGGGGTGATGTTTAGCTGGATTTAGGAGATGAATAGTGAGGCAGCGCTCAGGGGAACGGAGGTCTGCTGGTGGGGGCTGCTGCGGGCTGGGAGGTGCGGCTGCTGATTGGTGCTGGGCGATGCCGCTCCACCTCTCTGTAGTTACCAGGCGAGAGAACCAGGAGCACGATGAAGTCCAGGACAGGTGAATTTTAATTTTATTTATTTATTTATTTATTTGGAGTCAGGGTCTCACTGTGTAAGAATTTTTTATTTTTAGGGCAGGCTCAGCCTGCCCTGGGGGCAGGGCTGGCGCAGCATATAGTGCTGGGTGTCGAACCACAGTCCCTGAGGGTCCCTGTGGTTGCCTAAACTTTAGTAAGCAGGAGCTTTAGACCGCCGAACCATCTAGCTGGCCCCTGAGAAGTTGTTTTTCAAACAGATTTAAAGTCTGACTGTCGTTTCGACATATATGATTCATGAGAAAGGGCAGGTAACGTTAGAAGAGTACAACGCAAGCATTTAGCATGAGTCCAGGCTGTGGAATTCGCTGGGGTGTCAACAACGGCCATGGAGAGAGCCGCGCTGCACCTTAGAGCCGGCGGATGGGCCACGCGCGGGAGGCGGGCTCTGCAGGGCGTGGCTGGAAGGATACAGGGGTCTGGAAGCAGAGCATGGCAGAAACCGTGGCTTCCGAGCAAGGGGGTTTGCAGGGAGGGCGATCTGCTGGACCAGGCGCCCCCCCTACCCCTCCCACCCCCCACCCCCCCATGCACACGGCCCATCCTGGACCACCTAAATCGGGCACTTGGGAAACCCTGCTTCTTTGAAAGATGGGCTGAAGGGGAAATGGGGTTTGGGCTGTGCCAGGCATGGGCGTGATGGAGCCCCCACTAGTACAGTAGCTTTATCCCCAGGAGCAGTAGGAACCTCAGGGGCAGACAGCCCCAAACCTGCAGGGCAGAGATGGGTGGTCACCAGGCCCCTCTGTGGCTCTCAGATGCAGCCTAAGGGAAGGGGATAAAGGAGGCGTGCTGGCTCCACTCCAGATACCCTGCTGGCCCTGCCCTTGCCTGATAAACTGATAAACTCCCCAGCTTTTCTGGCCTCAAGACCCCTTCCAAGGGCTGCCCAAAGAGCTCAGTGGATTAAAGCGCCTGCAAGCAGGCTCAGGGACTGGGAGTTCGATCCACCGGCCTGCCGTGCTGGTTACTACGAATCAGATCTACCAGTCAGACCCTGAATACCCTGTAAACTCTTCCCTACAAAAAAAAAAAAAAAAAAGACTCCTTCCATTCTTAAAATTCTCACTGTTGGAACCCAGTGTGGTGGCACCGGCCTATTATCCTAGCACTTGGGAGGCTGAGACAGGAAAATTGCTGTGAGTTGAAGATCAGCCTGAGGGCTACAAAAGTGAGCCCAGATCCAGCCCTGGCTCTGAAGTGAGACCCTGTCTCAAAAAAAAAAAAAAAAAACACAAAAGAAACTATCAACTGTTTCAAAGAGCTTTTGTCTGCATGGAAACATGTTAGCAAGATGTAACAGGACTGATAAAAAGATCTCTGTCCTCCTGGCAAGCCAGATTGCCATGCTGGGCGTGGTGCTGGCCCCAGCACGTCCTGGACACTTGTGCTACACCCACGGCACCCAGCCCCCATCTGCCACTCGCTTGCCCCTGTGGTATCTGCCCCGTCTGCCACCCCTGCTGTCTGGCAAGGTTATGATGATTGCTGGCCTCACTCAGGACCAAGAATCCACAGAACCTGAAGGGCCTCGGGGACCACAGCTGGGAGCTGCTGCTCCCCTCTTTGGCCCCAGGGCACCCCGAGGCCAGCTTGGCCCCCTGCGCCTTTCCACTCCCTGGGGCCCACATCCCCAAGCACCAGCCCCTCAGGTGGAGGACTCTGGAATCTTCTCACGGCACCAGGCTTCGCACTGGCTCTTCCAGCACAAGGATTTCCTTTTCCTTCCCTCTCTGCCTGACAAATTCTTACTCAACCTCTGCGACGGCCTCAGGGGCCGCCTTTTCTAGGAAGCTGCCTCAGTTTCCCTCTTCACTCAGGGCACCCACGGTCTGGGCCGTGGCCTGCAGTGCCCTCTGCTCTCGGGCACCCAAGGATGGCAGAGGCTCCTCAAGGCGCAAGGGCCCTCCTGCCCCATTCTGTTGCCATTCCTGCTTGAAGGCATAAAGCAGCCCCAGTCTGAGGAAAGGGAGGCAGAGCTCTCTCTCCCAGAGCAGCACCGCCTGAGAAGCCAAAGTGGGCCGCTGCTCAGCTCACCTGCTGTCTCAGTTACTCTTCTCTCGTTGCTGGGACAAACACCCGACACTCAAAATGAAGGAAGGAAAGGTTTATTTAGCTCACAGTTGCTGGAGGTTTCAGTCCATATTCAGCTGGCCCAAGGCTGAGTGGAACAGGGCAGAGAGCATCCAGTTCATGGTGGCAGAACAGCAACAATCGCAACAGAGGCAACTGACCAACCAGGGCGCAGAGAGCAACAGCGAGCATCTGTCTCTGTCTCTCTTTATATTACATTCAGGCTCACTGCCTCAGCCTATCTGCCTTAGGCCACACCCATAACCCCAGCAGTACTAAAACACATAATCCCAGTGGATCATGAGACAAGTAATCCCAGCAGTACTCAGACCCATAATCCCATCAGTAGTAAAACATATAACCCAGTGGATCATGAGTCAGGTCTCAAACTCTAGAAGTCCCTGCCTTATTATTGCATGAGGCTTTGCGGGGACAACTAGACATAAACCATAACACCTGCCATGCCTCTCAGAGGCCTAAGGCCACTGGGCAGAAGTCACATCTGTGGTTTTTCTCTCTTTTGTCCATCTGTGACTGGGGACAGTGTGTGGCTGGGGACACAGGTCCTCCTGAGGTCCTCGTGTGCTCCTGTGTCGGTGGAGGGGGTGTGTATCTTACAAAGAGGAGGCCACCAGCTGGCACCGCAGAGCCAGATCTACTTCCCTGTGGGGGAGGGGGGCTGGACAGTTTTCCTTTTTAAGCAAAATTTTCTGACTTTTTTTTTTTTGTGGCTGGCTCAGCCCACCCTGGGGGCGGGGAAGGTGCGACATGTGGTGGCGGGATGGAACCTCGGTCCCTGCCCACTTGCCTAAGCCAGCGCTTTAGACCACTGGGCTGTCTTACTGGCTCTTCTGACTTTTAAGTGTTTGCCTAAATTCTAAACCTGTTGTGTTGTTCTAAGGGACACCCTCAGGCCTCAGGGCCACAGAGGGGCAGGGACATGGGAGGAGCATTGTATTGCGCAGTACTCACCTGCGGGGAGCTGCAGGCGCAGTTCAGAACTCCCCAGTGCTCTGGTTCCCACTCTTGGGACAGCAGGGACATCGCACAAGGAGGCCAGCACTAGGGACAGGACTGGGGAGCTTAGGCCAGGGCTGCAGGGCCATGCCACCTGCCCCAGGTGACCCTGGGTGCCGGGCAGCCTGCCTAGCTCACCTGGCAGCTTCTGAGGCTGCCCTGTCATAACAGTGTGAAACACGTTTCCAAGGCAGCCAGAGCCCCTCCACCTGGTGCCACTTCCCCTTCATTTTTCAGAACTCTGTCCCTTAGTTCCTCCATACACAGCTTCTCCCCCCTGGTGGCTTTCCCCAGAACCTTAAGATTTCACACACTAATGACTCTGCAGGGGAGGACTCAGTGAGGAGATGTGGACCCTGGCAACAAGTGAGTTTAAGGCTAGGCATGGTGCACACGCTTATAAATTCCAGCGCTCGGGAAGCTGAGGTAGGAGGGTCACCATGAGTTCAAGGCCAGCCTGGGCTGCAGGATAAGTGCAAAGCCAGACTGAACTGCATAGAGAGGCCTTGTTTCAAAAAAAGGGGGAAAAAATCAGGAAGAAAAAGGAGCAGAAATAGCAGTGTGTGTGAATGTCACAGAATAGGTGACACTGGGGAGGAGGAAAGAATCAGTCCTCACAGATGAGCTGTTTCCTTCTCGGAGCTCACTCTGTCTCCCTGTGGCTTTGGGATGGAGCAGGCATCCACAGCCAAATGGTCATGCTGTGGCCGTGGGTGGCGTGAGCCCCCAGGATAAGTCAGAAGCCAGGGCAAGGCACAGAACGGCGTCTGACCCATCCTCCGCCCACCCACCAGCCTCTGCCTTCCAAGGCCCAGAGCCCTGAGCTCTGCCTCGGGTACCTGGCTGCTCCGGGAGATGCAGCGGCGGACCAGGTCCCTGATGTTGTTGTGCTTGTCCGCCTGGAAGTACACGGTGGTGCTGGGCTTCTCCTTGAGGTAGGGCTTCTCGGCCGAGGCCCAGGTGTGCAGCAGGGCTGGATCGCTGCCCTCAGAGGCCGGCGGGGAGTAGGTTCCCGACTGCAGGGAGCAGGAGTCCGGTCCCTTGGGCCCGCCCTCAGCTGCTCCTGCAGGCTCAGGGACACAGCAGGGCTCCTTGGCCTGGGCCTGGACGTACTGGGCCTCCAGTGAGGACAGGAAGTCCACCTCTCCTTCCTGGCTGAGCACCTGCCTGTAGGCCTCAGGACCCCCATCCAAGAGGGCATCTGTGGCCAGCCGGGCACTCTCATTGTCACTGAAGTCTGCCCTGGCTGGCCGGACCCACTGGTTCTTGACATCTTCCAGACGTTTCCGGATCTTGCCCACATGCCTTGACCAGCTCATGCTGCCCTGTCCCTTGGTTGTGGAGGAGGGCTGGCACTGGAACTTGCCCGGCTGTGTGGGCCACCAGGGCCACACCAGGAGGACTGGGCTCCTGCACTCCTGGGCAGCTGCCTGCTCACCGGCACCGTGCAGAGGGCACCTACTGCCTTCCACATGCGCTCCTGAGCAAGGTTTCTCAGGATCCCCACCTGTAGCGGAGGGGCTGCTTCTCTGAGAGACGCCTCCCTGCCCGCAGGCTGAGGGCCGGCCCACGCTGCCCTTGGCACAGGCAACCTTGGGGTGCTGCGTCTCCACAAGCCTGGGCTGAGCAGGCTTTTCCGCCCACCTGGTTGCACAACTCACCGGGAACCTGCAGCCCTCCAGGCCTTCGTCACAAAGAGGGAGCCACCTATCACCCAGCCCAGGGATGGACAGACCCCAGGAGGACCGCCTGTAGTCCTGGCTCAGGGGTGGGAATCCCCTGTGGGGAGCTGTCTGCAGCTGAGGAGGGGCCTGCAGTGAGCCCAGGGGAGCTGTGTACCCCGGCACCCCTTCCTCAAAGTACCCCACAACTGCTCTTTTGCTTCTGCCTTGCGTGTAACTCTGCCATGTCTGGCCAGGGCCAGCTTCATGAGATGGTGCTGTGGTGGCCACCTGAGGTCCGGGGTATCTGTGGGGACCTAGAGCTCTCTTCTGCTGAATCTCAGGGTGGTGGAGGGGCACCTGTCTCAGTCTTCTAGGGACGGGGCTTGTGGAACTCATTTGTCCACCCCTGCTTTTCACTGTTCAGGCTGCCCTGGGCTAGGTCCATCCTCGCCATGATGGCCTGCATGAGAGTCCCCACAGGTAGTGTTGGGCCAAGCCAGGCTTACTACGGTGACAGGCACTGTGAGAAGGCACCGGGCGGACAAAAGCGGGCTCTATGGAGTGGCTCTGCTCGGAAGTGGGGTGCATGGTAAGAGCCGGTTGGTGGACACAGGGACTGTGCGTCCACCATAAGCCCTGGTGCGACTTCCCAGGACAGGTGAACATGAGCCGATCCGAAACCAGGCCCCAGTTAGGACTGTCAGCCGGACGGACACACTTTATAGGTCTATTACAACACACAATAGACATATTAAATTATAACACAATATATTAATATATAATTAAATATAAATAATATATTGACATTAATATTTAAACAAATAATATAAATTATAATTAAGCATTTGTACATACCCCAGTGGGACTTTTTTTTTTTTTAATTTTAATAAAGGGTCTACAGGGTCTCACTACTAGATTGGACTCATAGTGATCCACCTGTTTACAGCCCCCCAAGAGCAGGGACCACAGGTACACACCTCCACGCTCAGTCTCAACTGCTGTCTCAGCGTACTCCGGGGGTGGGGTCTGCGCGGCAGGCCCGGGGATCGAACTTCATCGATCTCCTTTGGACCTTCATTCTTAACTGTCACCACTTTTGTTGGCACGCCCGTCTCCTAAGTCTTCAGTGAACACTGATTTAACAGAAACTTTGTGAAGCCAGCCTGTACGGGGCTGAGACTGGGGCAGAACCTCACGGGCTCCAGTCGCTGACAGCTACGCTGCCAGGGTGCCGTGAGCAGGCGGCATGGACGGGAGGCGTTCGCATGAGGAAAGCCCTGTTGCTGAACCTGAGAGACAGACACCAGCGCTGCTAGAGGAAGCGGAGTTGCAAGACATTCAGGCCAGCATACAGAGTCTGGAGAGTTATGATGAAGTTCTTGAAGATGACTGAGTTTGACTAAATGGAGGTTGTTGTGCTTGAAGAGGCGCCGTCCCCTGAAAACAGTCCCCATTGTGTCCATGCAGACACGAGCAGAGACCAGCGGCAGAGACCAGCAGACGACCTGGTCTTGTTCTGGGGAAAGCTCAGCAGTGCTCTGTAAAGCAAGATGGCCTAGGGCCCCTGCGACCCTGGGACGTGGCCGGAGTGGCTCAGTCTGGCCGGTAGCGTGTTGCTCAGAGAGCGGAGAGGCAGTGTGAGAAGTGAACTGAAGGGGCATTTTACACAGCGCCAGCTCACCCTCTAACAGTGTCAGTCAGCTGGGTTTGGTGGCCCATGCCTGTATTCCTAGCACTCCAGAGGCTGAGGCAAGAGGTTCCCTGGGGGTCCAAGGCCTGCCTGGGCTACAAAGTGAGTTCAAGGCTGGCCCAAAATGCAGAGCTGTCTCACAAAAGAAAAACAGCGCAAAACTCAACAACAAAAAAGAAAAGAAGACAAAACAAAACCCCAAGAAAACCAACCAAACCCAAGTATCCAAGTCGTGACAGTTGAGGGAAGTCCAGGCCCGGGCCAGGCCGAGGAGGCCGGGCGTCAGGCTGACTAAGCAGCGCGGGCTTCTGCGCTGGCTTCTTTCGCCACCAGGGATGTTGGCTCTGCGGTCAGAATGCTCCGAGTGCCTGAGGGCCCTGGGTAGCCGCAGTTCACCACCGCTGATCGCCTGATCTTGATGGCTGAGTCACAGGCTGTGGGAGGGAGGCCCAGCTCTGGGAAACGTCAAATATCCAGGGCGATGGCCTGCTTTCAACAGTTCTTTGAACTGTGCTTATGACACTTCAATAAGCTTTTGATTTAAGAAATATTTTCAGGTAACATGAGGAGAAAGCAACCAGTCAAACCTGGCATATGGGACATTGGAGACCGCGGCGGTGACGCGGCCGCAGCAGGGAGGCCAAGGGCGTGGCCATCCGGGTGGTCTCTGCATCCTACCGTGGCCCCACGAGAAAGAAAGGGACAGCACGGGGGAGGGGGGTCCAGGGGAGGAAACTGAGGCGCAGGTGTGAAGCAGATCCCTCAGGGGCTCAGTGGTTTGTCCCCAAAGCCTGGGCTCTGGCCCGCAGCCAGGTCCTGGGCCTGCGGGGGTGGGGGGCGCGCCCTCTGCAGACCGCGTGCAGCGGCTGGTGGGCGGCTCCGAGCAAGGAGGCCCCGCCCGGCAGCGCTTTCAGGAGGCGGGCGGCCAGTGCTCCCTGGTGGTGGCCTGCCCACGCAGGCAGAGGGGCACGCAGGTCACCCGGGCTGGTGTCAGCTGTAGCGGGGCCCGGTGGAGCCTGGGCCTGTTTGACCTCCAGGAGCGGATGCCGCTCTCTCCTGCCACCCCCACCAGGGCCTCCAGCGGCAGGAAAATTGTACAGTCTCGTTACTCAGTGACCCGGAAAGTGCAATTAAGTTGGAAATTAGTTGGCATAATTAATTAGACAGGTAAATAGCTCCCTGTCAACACCAATCAATCCCCTCTGCATAAAATCAGCGCCGTCAAGGGAGGGAGTTTGCATCTGCCAGCAGGGCCAGAACAGGCCTGGGAGCCCTTCAGTGCCCACACTTTCACCCGCCCTCAGGCCCTTTGGAATTGCTTTCTGGGTGCAGAGTCCTGAGGGCGCCCGCAGCGATTCCATGCACGGAATCGCCTTGATCCGCAGCCCTCTGAGCTCTTCTGTTTCCTACTGAGTCCAAGGCCGATTGCTGAGGGTTTCTGGCACACAGGTTTATTTCTGCTTTATTTGTAGAAGCTCCTGGGGGCAGCGAGATGGTTCAGTGGCCTAAAGTGCCCGCTTAGGCAACCACAGGGACCGCGGTTCAATTCCCGGCACCACATGCTGGCTAGCCTCACTCCCAGGAAAAAAAAAAAAAAAACAGGTCTAACTTCCAAGCAGTAACATCTGAGTCCTGTCGTGCCTCTGGGGTGCCCATACAGCAGCTGTGTCCGTAGTTACGGGGCCTCCAAGGCAGAGTGGGATTTCAGGGTACAGGGTACCTCAGCAAGATCATCCACTTCCCAGTCTCAGGGCGTCGGGCCGGTTCACATTTGGGAAAATTAGGAATAAAACCACTCCAAATATTTATATTCAGACTTTCATGTGAATGCGAGCTTTTATTCTGCTCATGAGAATACCCAGGAGTGAGATAGCTAGCTCACTCTGCAGAGGATGTGACCACCTCTCCACACACTTATCAGCAGATGTGGGTTAAGAAATAAAATCAAGGGCCAGGGAGACAGCTCAGTGGAATAAGTGCTTGCCTGGCAAGCACAAGATCCTAAGTTCAATCCCTGGTACCACCAAAAACAAAGAAAAGGAAAAATAAAATCATGGTGGCGCACCTCCGTACTGCCAGCACTCAGGAGGCTGAGGTAGAAGGACTGATGCGAGTTTGAGACCAGCCTGGGCTATAAAGCGAACCCAAGGCTTGCCTGAATGGTGTAGTAAAACCTTGTCTCGAAAAAAAGAAAAAAAAGAAAAAGAAAAAAAAAAATCTCGCATTCCTGGCAACTGCAGGATGAGTTACATAACATGTGGCCACAATACTGATGCAAATGTGGGGGCTTTGCTCAAAAACCTAAGGAAGGGCCGGGCGTGGTGGCGCAGGCCTGTAATCCCAGCACTTGGGAGGCTGAGACAGGAGGATCCGTGTGAGTTCAAGACCAGCCTGGGCTACGAAAGTGAGTTCAAGGCCAGCCTGAACTGCTTAACGAGACTCTGTCTCAAAAAGACCAAAAACAAACAAACAAAAGCAAAACAAAACAAAAAAAACCTAAGGAAGCAAGTGCCCTCGGTTACTAAAGGGAAAGGCGCTCCTCTGCGGTCTTTCTCTGCACTCCTTTCTTGTGGGGTGGGGGTGGGGGTAGCAAGTATTTAAGGATGCATTGCTCTTCAGGGATGTGGCTACAAAGGCCTTTGGAAACTAATCTAAGAACACAGCTGTATAGCCCAGATCTAAATTAGTTCCCTACCCCAGCTGCCCTGTGAACTGCAGTCGAGTCTTGACCTTGCAGGATCCAGTTCTTCAGCAGAAACCCAGAATGGTTCCTCTGTACTCCTTGTGGTGTTTTTAAACGTGCTCTTTAATGTTTTAAGTAAAAAAATAAAATAAAATAAAACTTAGACTTATCAGCACAAAGCTTGCCATTTACTTTATTCTGTACAGCGTCACTTTGAGCACAGACTTCAGAACACTAACCTGGTGTGGAATCCCTGGGACTCCGACTTGCGCCTCCTCTGCACACGTGAGAGCCCGTCCTCCCCAGGGCGCCAGTGTGCGCACCCTGACTCGCTGCTGTGTCTCCCTCTGTGGTCAGCACACATCCTGCCAGCCCTCTGTCTCTGACTGACCGATGCACAATAAGAAAGCCTGAGGGGAGCCGGCTGGGGTAGCGCACGCCTCTAATCCCAGCAGTTGGGAGGCTGAGGCAGGAGGATCAGTGTGAGTTTGAGACCAGCCTGGGCTACAAAAGTGAGCTCAAGGCCAGCCTGAACTGCATAGCGAGACCCTGCCTCAAAAAGACAAAAAACAAACAAAAAGAAACCTGGAGACTGCAGGGAGCCTCGCATCGCCCTGTGCCTCTGTCCCATGTGATTGATTGGCCAACACGGGAAGCAACAGGAGAGAGAATTAATGGTAGAATATTTTAGCTATTTATATTTTTTAGAATGTAGTCGCTTTTTGAGTACTAGGGATTGAACATGCGTGTGTGTGTGTGTGTGTGTGTTTGTGTGTGTGCGTGTGTGTGTGTGAGTGCCACTGAGCTATATCCTCAATCCTATGTCCTCCTTTCATGGGACAGGGTCTTGTTAACTTGCCAGACTGGGCTTGAACCCATGACCCTCCTGCCTCAGCCTCCTGACAAGCTAGGGTTGCAGACATGCACCACCACACCTATCTGCCATTGTTCTTTTTCTGCACCTGAAGTGAGTTTGAGTTTGTACAAAAAGTCTGGTGTGGTGGATTGCTGACTAGTGGTCAGCTTGTCAGGTTTTTGTGTGTATGTTATGGCCGGCTCAGCCTGCCCTGAGGGTGGGGCTGGCGCAGCATGTGGTGCTGGGGATCGAACCGTCATCCCTGTGGTTGGCTAAGCTTTCCTAAGCAAGGGCTTCAGACCGTTGAACCATCTTGCCGGCCCTGGTGGTCAGCTTGTAACACCTGGCTGAAAGGAACTAGCGTGGTGCTGGATGTGGAGGCCACCAGAGGCCTGTTGCCAGCAGTAGAAGAGGCAGAAATGGGGGTGTTGAGAGGCTGTAGGGGAAGCTGTTAGGGAGTTTCTGGGGCTGCTGGTTCTCTTGGCTCCTCTGCCAGGATCCTTGTCTTGCTGGCTTTCCTAATGAACCTGGTTCTACTCAGAGGAGCTGGAGACTCGTGGTTCACTTTGGGGAAGCTCTGGTCCTCACCCTGAGCATCATTTTCTGGCTCTGGCAAGGAAGATGGTGCCCAGCTCTGCCTCCTGGAGAAGCTTGTCCCATTGGCTTTCCCGAGGGGAGCTCAGCTTTCCTCATCGCTGGAGGAGCCCAGGGCCTCGCTGTGGCTGAGGATGCTGTGATATTCTTTGGGAACGCTGGTCCTTACCTTGAGTGCTGCTTCCCGGCTCCAGGGCAGACCCCTCAGCCTGCTGGATCAGCCCCTTCGTCCCACTGGCACAGACTTTCTAGCTTCTACCACTGACCTTGGGGCCTTCCTGGCATAGACCTGTGAGCCAGGCCTGCCTGAGGCATTGTCCTGGGCACTAGGCCTCCAGTTGAGCCCTGTTATGGGCGCTAGGTTTTCAGCTGGGCTCATGCAGGACACTATTGTGGGATCCAGGCCCTCAGTTGGGCTCTTTGTTCTTCACTGCGAGGACGGATTCCCTGCACATCCTATATGATTCTTTGGGTGACCATTATAAATAATCATAAAATCTGAGTCCTCGTTGTATTGTTCCCCTTGCGAAACCCCAAACCATGACATATGGCTTCTTGGCCCATCAGTACTCACTTAGTCGCCAACTCAGACACACTGGCTTTTCACTCATTCAGTCTCTCTGTCTTTGCAATGAGTCCTGGAACTTGGTGGTGTGGGGCACTGTGAGCACGGCGCAGGCACAGGCGCGGTCGAGGGGTTGGCCTGTAGCCACCGCAGCGCACGCCTCTCTTCCACGCTCTCCACTGGTAGACTTGACTACTGACCCAACTCTGTGATTGGATCAATAAGAATTTTAAGGGACTGATAACAGGGCGTTAACAAGTGTGGAGTCCATCTGACCCATGGGCCTGGGTGGCAGTGTGGGGAAAGATGTTCTCTCAGACCTGCATTATTTGTGATACCAAGTTAAAAGGAATTTTTGGGGGGCCAGGGAAACAGCTCTGTGGCACAAGTACCTGCCTGGCAAGTCGTGAATTCAAACCCCAGTCCCGCCAAAAAAAAAAAAAAAAAGTAATTTTTTTTTGTGGTACCAGGGATTGAACTCAGGACCTTACACTTGCCAGGCAAACACTTATTCCACTGAGCTATCTCCCTGGTCCCCTAAAAAGTAATTTTTTTATAATGTAAAAGGATGCAATCCCTGAAATTCTATCTAGGTACCTTACTTGGGGACTTTTTGTTTGTTTTTGGGTTTTGGTTTGCTTTGGAGACAGGGTCTTGCTAAGTTGGTCAAACTGCTCTCAAATTACCAAGAGGCTTGAACTCCAGGGGTGCACGGCCGGAGCCCCACTTACTTAAGAGATTTTTATGTTGATCAGCCTTGTGTTCTGTGTCTCTGGTGAAACTACCTTTCTCCAGAAGGAGGAGGACAGATTCTGTTCTTGTCCTGCACAGCTCTAGCCGGGCCATGGCACACTGGAGGGGGACGGAGCTGGCTGGTAGCCGAGCCTCACTAGCACGAAAGCGCTTCTCTAGCCACAGGGCTTCACTGCATGGTCTGGATTTGTAGCAATCCTCCTCTCTCGGCCTCTCCAGTGCTGGAATTACAGGCATGTGCCACCATGCCCAGTTAAGGCCTGGCTTGGTGCTCCTGGGGTTTGGCAGCCGGCATGGCATGGGGTAGCAGGGATCGAACTAGGGTGCCAGGTGCTTAGATGGCTGAGCTATGTCCCCAGCCCTCCCCAGCCCAACTTAGTGAAGTTCTGACACCATCTGGGTAAGCTCGCATTCCCAGTTTAGACACCAACTACTTGTCACGGATGCCTGAGCTGCCCGCACCTCTGTCTTGCTTGGTTTCAAACCAGGGCTTCTCAGGGACCCCTCTGTAGCTAATTTGCTTTATCAGCTCAGAGCACTCAAGGGTACACCGCTCACATTTCCTTTATTGCAGAGGATATTGTGTTACCTTTGTATTAAAAATACTTGAGATGATTAACTTAGAAGGAAGGGAGACCTGCTGTCTCCCATCTGGGTGTTCCCAGGGTGTTCCCAGGCATGCTCCAGTGGTCCTGTTGCGTTCAGGCCTGTGGAGCCGAGGCACCCCACTCACCTCAGGGGTCCTGGGAGCCCGGGCAGCGAGCAGGAGGGCCGGGGCTCCCCACACCCTCTTCCAGGGCAATTCCCAGATTCCCGGAAGCTCCAAGCTCAGCTGTGCTTCTTAAAGGTTCCACTTGCCCCGTCCAGGAGCCACAGAGTGGAGACCAATCTGGGCCTTTGGAGAACAGTCCAAATGCCAAGTGTGGCAGGCCCTGTGGACAGCAAGCACAAGGTGACAGGAGGAGCTTCCGCCACGGGATGGGACACAGCACCCTGCCAGCACATGGTGAGCTCACAGTTTAGGGGCAAATCCAGGCGTTTGGGGTCTTTAGAGAGAAGTGTGAGTGTGGCTAAGCTCCCGCTCTCTGGCCAACCTCAGCCTTCGGGACAACCAGCTCTCTTCCTGCAGCTGCCCAGACTGCCCCTTATCATGGTGTAGGAAGCAACGTGACCGTCTGGAGGGGCCAGGCGTTCAGGAGCTCTGTGTCAGGAGGCAGGAGCTGACTACTACGGCCAGACATCTTATCAAGATGCTCTGACCACCCTGTCAGTCAGCGGAGATTTTAGGAGCTCTGCGCCAGAACCAGGGACAAAGATCAAACCATCATGCACTGTGGAACAAGACCCGCAGGGCCCTGGCTTTGCATGGGGACCAGGGGGGTCTTGGACATATTCTTCCTCATAGCTGGCGTTAGAGTTGAGGACGCCAGAAGACAGAGGGACACACGTGCTCCTCACCCCAGGGTACCTCTCTAGGGCCTTAGAGCTTGCCATTCGGCACTCCTGTCAGCAGCAGTCCAGACGGGCCCAGTCCTGACTGGCCCAGAGCAAGTGCAGACCCTGCAGGGCTGTCGCTCTGAGTGGGCCTGGTCAGCTTCCCATAGCACTGCACCATTTCCTTTCCTTGGAAAATAAGGCTCTTGGTTTTTGCCTTTAGTTTTGTAAATATTGTGAAGGCTCTTTTTTGGTTGGCTCAGGCTGCCATAATGGCAGGCTAGGTCAGTCTTGTGGAGCTGGGATTGAACCCTGGTCCCCTGCGACTGCCTGCATTTGCCTGAGCAGGTGCTTAAACAACTGAGCTAAGCCGCAGGCCCCCCAGATTTTGTAAATATTGTGTTTGTCCTAAAAATTTTGGGGGCTGAGGAGATAGCTCAGTAGAGTAAGTGCTTGCCTGGCGAGTGCAAGGGCCTGAGTTCAATCTCCGGTTCCTAAATAAATAAAACTAAAAATTTTGGAAAAATAGATAAGCAACAAGAAATAAAATGATTTTCCATGAGAGACATGACAGATACCTTCCCTAGTCACACTGGTAGACCTCTGACACGAGACTTGTCCTGCGGACTCCCGGCGCTATTCCTTGGATGCTGAGGCACTTGAAACCCCTCCCCCAAGGGACATGGGGCTTGGAGCTAGAGAAGGGAAAGCTCAGAGGACCGGGGTTCAGGGTGTGCCTGTGCCAGTCCCCCGCTGTGAGTGTAGTTTACTATGCACGACAGACTTGCACTGTCTTAATCCTCCGCATCAGGACGCAATACCAACACCAACAAATTCAAGGAGAAGAGGTTGACTTTGGTTCCTGTTTTTAAGCACACGGTCGGCTGATGCCTGGCAGGAAGGCTTGGTGCAGGGCCCACCAGGGCTAGCAAGGAGGAGAAGATGGAGTTGAGGTCTGGCGCGGTGGTCGACCTCAGCTCTCGCTCCCAGGGTCTATTCTTCTGCCCAGGCCCCACCTCCTCACCCCACATTCAGCCCAGGTGCCCCATAACCCAGTCACCCTCCTAAAGCCCTGCCTATGAGTGGATTAAAGAGCAAAGGCAGGTCCCTCGGGAACAGTCAGGGGTGTAGCGGTCTGTCGGTCCTCCTGCCTTCGGGATCCTTCCTTCGTGATATCCAAGCATCCCTGGCTCTCCAGAACATTCTGTAATGAATGAGTACCCTGTACCAAATGAGTACCCTTTGTGCCCAAGCGGGCAGAGCAGATTCTGTCCTCTGCAATCAAGAACCCTCGTGCCTCATCCACTTGGCCCCATGCCCTCCTCCACAGCGGGTGTCCCGGCGCAGAACCCCGCTGCTGGTGGATTCATCCGCACACCCTGGAGAAGGAGCCGCGTCGGTGTCTCGTCTACACGTCCTCCCAGCAGCGACCCCGCAGCAGGACTTGCATCTGCTAAGCGGAGCGTTTGGCGGCCTCTGTATGTGTACAGATTATTTCTGAACAGGAAAAGACAGATTATGGCTTTTATTCATCCTTACACCCTCATTGAGAACCTCCTGCATGCACCTATGCGGGCGGTGCTCCCGCTGGGGCCTGCCCTTCCCAGAGGGCGCTCTCCCTCGAGCACGCCCTTTGGCCTGGGGGCTGTTGTCTAACTCAGTGGAAGCCTTTACACCTCAGCTTGTCAACCAGGTGGTGCAGCTTTGCCCTAATGCAGTTGTGCAATCTCAACCCCAGATGTTATGTTTGAAATGCGAGTAAGCGAGCAGATTTTAGACAGTGCTGGGAGGAACTGTGTCTGCGGCCTCTTCCTCCTCACGGCGGCCTGGGAAGGCGGAGGCCCAGGCACAGCCTCCACCACGGGACACGCACTGTGGCCCCTGCCTGCCACCGCTGTTACACCTGCAGGAACTGTGCCCAGAGCCACTGTCTGGTTCTGGCTCAGCACCCACCCGGCCCGGCTCCCCTGTGGGCAGGCGTGGGGGGCACTGCAGGCGAACGCTGTAACCTCTCCTCTGTGCTGGCAGGAGACCTCGCCAGCTTCACACCCCACGTAGGGAGAACAGACACAGCCCTGGGAAGGCCAGCGCCTGCTCACCTTGGAAGAGAGCCCGGGCCGAGCAGCACCCAGGGATGCCCCTACAGCCCTGCCCCTGCGGGCTGCCGAGCTAGAGCTCGACAGCAGAGAAGAAGCCAGGGCCCAGGGCCACGTGCGTGCGCTGCTGGGAACACGCAGCAGAGGCTGCACCTGGGGGATGGGGCCCACACCTGGGGCAGTGGGCCCCTGGTGGCGCCAGCAGAGCCCCTCGGGGCCGCTTGGCCGCAGCAGGGGTGAGGCTGTTGTCACCCCCCCCCCCCCCCCAGCTCCTGGGAGCAGCGACTCTGGGCCTCTTCCAAGGACAGCAGGCTGACCCACACCTTCCTCCCCCGGAGGTGCCCTGGCTGTGGCCTCCTGCTGCTCTGGACGGATCACAGAGTGGGGCTGGCTGCTTCGGGAAGGGGGCGCCTGAAGACCCCTGGCCTCAGGTCCCCCGTCAGCGGCTGCCCCGCCTGGCCTGCCACCGCAGCAGCTGGAGAGGAAGCACGGACACGCCACGGCCCCCTCCCCTCCCCCGCGCGGGGTCCGCCCTTGGCGTCGCGGCCGCTGCTCTCGCCCTCTGCCGCCCAGCGCCCGCCCTATGGCTGCCCTGGGGCCCTGCCGGGCGACGCCGGAGGTTCCGGGAGGCTGCCTCGGGGTGGGCGCTACGACCCCGTGCTGTTCGCGGCGTCCGAGGCCAGCGGAGCCCGGAGAGGCCGCGCCTGGAGTAAGGGTCCTCTTGGAGCCGGGCTTCGAGCAGACCGAGCCCGTGGGCCGGAAGACGAGCTCGGTTGCCGAGCTGCGAGGAGCCAGGGACTCGGCCTGGAGAAGGGGTAGGGACAGGTGCGCCGCGGCGGACAGCAGGTGTCTGCGTCCAAAGGAAGAGAGTTTCTGCCGGAGGTGACAAAATCATTTGAAAATAGATGGAGCCGCAGACCCACAACAGTGTGGAAGTACTTGACGCTCCTAGATTGTGCGCTTAAAATGGTGAAATTGCACAATTATAACTATTTATTTACTTTTTTGAGACAGAATCTTTGTAGTCCAGGCAGGCCTTGAAGTTGTGGGAATCCTCCTGCCTCAGCCTTCTGAGTGCTCGGATTACAGGGGTGTGCCACCATGCCCGTTTCACTAATGTTAAAATAATGTAATATGTCTAAACTCATTAGTTACACACTTTAGATGGATGAATTGGTGAAATACATCTCAGTAAAAATAAGAATACGTGCACATATTTTATACAGAGTACACGTTATTTGTCGAATATATTGGGTTCCCACTTTCCTGTTCGCCCCAGCAGCAGCAGCCCTAGGGCCCTTCCATCCCTGGGTCCTGCGGATCTGGGTGACTGCCCAAATCCCAGCTCAGGCTGACCCCGCGCGCGTCCCGCGGACTCTGCAGCGCCCTCCCAGGGTGCGTTTCCATCCCTGCGTCCCCCAGAAAGCCCTCCGCCTGGACATTCACGCGCCCAGTAAGCAAACAGGTTTCCACCAAGTTGCCCCGCTGGGCCGCCCCAGCTCACCCCCGACCCACGCGTGCACACGCACGCCGCTCTGCGAAGCAGGCTCGCGACTACCTCGCGGCCTCTCAGGCGGGATCTCAATTCCTGAGCGCCACCTGGACAGAAGACGTCGCAGGGAGACGGGGCCTCAAGTCCCCTGAGTGGCCAGGAGAGCTCTGCGGGTGTCAGAGCGCAGAGAACCCGGACACCCTTTAGTCGGCCTGCAGCGGACTGAGACGGGGCGCGGCCGCGGGGACCGATCATGGTGGTGGATTCCAGGTCAGAACCGAGAGGACCCCAGGCTGCCGTCAGGTGGATGCAACTGTTTCCAGTCCGTCGTCGCCCTCAGGGCGTAACCTGAGAGGCGCTGGAAGGAAGGTAACGCGGTTCTGTGCTTTGCTGCTCGCTTTTCCGCGGGAACAAGGTTTCTCGGCGTGGCTACCTGGAAACGTGAAAACGGGGGCCGGGCTGAAGCCGAGCCCCGCCTTCCAGAAGGGGACACGCCGGGCCCAGCACCTGCCGGGCCCAGCACCCGCCCGGGCCCCGCACCCGGCCCAGAGGGGCAGTCGCGTCCTTCCCGCCTAGACTGGTGTTGGAGAATGTGGGTATCTTTCCCTGCAGTAGTCATTCTTCAAATTTCTAAACGTATTTGACTTTTGATTATAAAAGTAATCATCTGTTAATTCAAGAGCATGAGACACCCTCAGCCTTGCAAGCACAAGAAACGAAGTGACCAATAAAAGCAATCATAAAAATATGTACTATGCATGGATGAAATTCTGCGGTGGGGCACAAAATGGAGCCACGGATTCGGGGGGGGGGTGGCCGGGGGGCGGATATTACAGGAAAACTTTCCACACACACAGAGGCGCCACGTTCGGAGCAGCCTCCAGTTTGCATGGAATCCGTGGAATATTAGGCTTCACTACGGGACTTCACGATGCCAAAAAGCGTTGACAGTTTTAAATCAGCACTGCCGGTACGCTGGGATTTCAGTCTTTGCGGCTGTTGAACCCGGGACGACGAGCTCGGGTGGCGGTGAGTGCGTGCGTCCTCACAGGGTCAAGGGACCGAGAGGCGAGCGGCGGCTCGAGGCTGCTGCTGGGCCGGGGCTTCGGAGAGCCGGGCACCAGCGACAGGCCCAGCTGGGGCGGATGGGTGCAGGCGGAGAGGAAGGGAGAGGGACAGGCCCTGGGGCGACCCAGAGGGGCCAAGGAGACGGCCGAGCCCCGCGCCCGGGTCCGCCCGGCCCGGGGCTCCGCTCTCCGCTGGGTCCTCTGGGGCCCGGGGCTCGGCTCTCCGCTGGGTCCCCGGGGTCCGCGGCGCTGCCCCGAGGCCCGAGGCTCCGCTCCCGCGCCCCACCCTGCGGCGCGCCTGGGTCGCCTCCAGCACGCGCCGCCGGAGGGGACATCCCGTGGGCGTCCTTTTGCAGAACGCTGTGCAGGGGCGCCGTGGGGACCCACCCCGGAAACGGCCGCCGCGCCCAACCGCCCAAGCGCGCCCGCAGAGGGCCGACGTGGCGACCCGCACTGCGGGGGCGCCCGGGGGCCCGCGTGGCCGTGGCCGTGGAGGGGGCTGCGTGGGTCTTGGGCCAGCCCGGTGACCTCTGCAGCTCCTCTGGGATCCGAGCTGCGAGGGGACCGAGGCGCGCGGCTTCGACTTTGCTCCGTCCGCGCCCGCCGAGCAGCCCGCACGTGGCACCCGGTGGCCCGGGCGCCGGCGCGAGGACCACGCGGCCCCGGCCGCGCCCACGCCGCGTGACTCCGCGGGCCTCCGGGCGGCCCCCGGGGGGAAGGCCCGGGAAGCTAACCCAGAGGCAGGCTGCGCGCCACTGCTGGGCTCCCCAACCCGCTGGCGCCCCCAAACTCGGGCGGGAGCGAGCAGGGATGGGGGCCGGAGCCGGGCATGGCAGGGCGGGGGCCGAAACACGCCCCACGCGGCCACGCGTGAGCGAACATTCTGCGGTCAGTGCGGCGGGAGGGCTTCTTCCACCGTGCTCCCCTCTCGGTGTGCGTGCAGGCCGCCAAGCGAGAGGCGCTGCCGGACGAGGGGCCACGGCCGCCGGCGGCCAGGCTGGGAGCTCCGAGCCGGGAACCGGGCGGTGCCTTCTGCGCATGCGTGCCGCGCTCGCTGTATTCGACTCATAAGGTCTTGGCCGGAAACTACGCCCAGGTGCCCCGTTAGCGCAGTAGGTAGCGCGTCAGTCTCATAATCTGAAGGTCGTGAGTTCGACCCTCACACGGGGCACAATACTTTTGTTCTGACTCCTTGTTTTACCGTCTCGGGGAAAATGAGTTTAATAGAAGGCTTGTCCAGGCCCGTCTCGCTCCACTGGTCGCCAGGCTAGGACAGAATCCGGGGCTCCCGCCGCGTCTGCCCGAGTGGAGGGCTGCTCTCCCTGCTGTCCTGTACGTGCGGAGTGGGGCGCGGGGGCACCCGTGGGCTTTCAGGGCGCGTGGTATCCCTCCCTGGAGGGCTTAAGGGCACGGACGGTAAACTCGGGTCCGCCTGGGAGGCCAGCTCCGCCCGAGTCCCAGCGCCCCCCTTCCCCGTGGCCGCGTCCTGTGCCCGAGGAGCCCCGCGGGCCGGCCGGACTCCGGGGCGGCCAGGACCTGGCCGCTGCCGCCGCAGCTCGGATCGCGAGGACTGGGCCCGGCTCTGGGCGGCAGGTTTGACTCCCAGCCGCGGTGACTCCCGGGGCCTCGGCCGTGAGCTCCGCCCTCTGCTGTCCGTTTATTTCATCATCCTTCAGTGGCTGAGACATGGGTGGCAGCCTTGGCTGCGGATGCTGTCCTTGGGAGCAAGCAGCTGCCCTGTGGCTCTGCTCCACGCAGGACCCTCCCTTCCGCGGTGTCCTCTCTGATGCTACGCGCGGCCGCGACGGCCGCGAAGAAGAGCAGACACGCGCGAGGTCGGGAGGTGAGAGGCCATTTGTGGCGGGTCCGCACCTACCTCACATCTTCCTACACGTTGGATCCTTGTGTTGGAGACAGCTCAGGTAGGCAGGAGTAGAGTGGTGGTCAGACAGGGCAGGGTCCTTGAGTGAGTCAGGACGGAAGAGGGGAACCCACTGGAGGCGCCCCTGAAGATTAAAGTCCCATGGCTAGTTCCGTGAACAGAGGCCTAGGGATATGGGTGTCACCCTTTTGATGAGGGGTCCGTCCTCCTCACCTGAGTCTAAAACTAGGCCTGCTGAGACTACAGAGAAGGCTGAGACTCCAGATTGTCCACCAGGGCTGATGACGTCACGCACGTACCCTTGCTACCGTTAGGTCGGTGTTACCCAGTGACTGCACTTGCAGGCGTGTTGGTTGGTCATAATGTTGGCCCATGTTGTACCTGCCTCCTGAGTTTTTGCTCTATAAAGCGTCCCTTGGGAGGTGGGCTCCTCGCACCCTATCCATCTGGGCCCCTCCTGTCTCAGCGAATTCTAGTCCCCACCCCCCCATCCTACTCGCCATTCCTTTTCGCCTCTAGATTTTCTACTCTCAGCCTCCCTTGTTCCTTACAACTTACTCTGAGGCTTTGGGGAGCACACGTATTCAACATCCAGCATTTCCGCTACATCAGTTTCATCTACACCGTGCGTGGAGATAAACACTAATTCCTGCATCTTGCTAGATAGAGACTAACGCCGAGGTCACGCTTGCCAGTCCCGCAAGTGGCTGCAGCCCCGCAGTGCGGTATGCGGGTTATCCGCAGATGGGTTCTGCAGTGGCAGCGGCAGCGCGGGGGAGGGGCGGGGGTCTCGTCCCTCCATTAGCGCGCAGACTGCGAAGCTGCCAACAGGGTGCAGAGGACACTTTGCAGCTCCGTGGTGCTGTTGCCGACTCGGTTCACCCCGCGTGTGCACCCGAGAAGGGCGTCCTGACTTCCGTCTGTGCCACGTCGGGACCCAGCTTGCTTGGAGAAGCGGGCGACGCCCCGCAGGCTGGCTCTGCGGCTCGCTCCCGGGTGCACAAGGAGAAACTTGGGAACGGAGCCTGCGTGCGAGGCATCTTAGCCCGGCACAACCTTCTTCAACCCTAGAGAATTCATATTATGGATAAACTGGGGTACGGTGAGGAGACAATGCTTGAAGCAGGGAGGACCTGAAATGTATTTTCTGTGGTTCATGAAATCCGATAACCTTCGACATGCCGACCAAGCACACAGGAACCAAGAGATTCAGCCAAATGCTGAAATCTGCCAAGGCAGGCTTAACCTGGATGATTACGTGGGGCGACGCAGGCTCGTGAGGCCGGAACTTCTTCACTTGAATGGGAGTAGCCACGACTTACACTGGCTGGAATGACAGACCTGTTTTGAGAGAGGGTCTCATTCTATTTCAGGCTAGCTTTGAGCTACGTAGCCCAGACTGGCCTTTGACCATGCCTCAAACTCCATTCAGTCCTCCTGCCTCAGCCTCCCTGTCCTGGGATTACAGCTATGCATCGCCATACCTGGCTAGAAATGTTTAGTAAGGAACAACACAACGTACAAGGTGTGCGCAGCTGTAGAGGTGGGGTAGGCACTCAGTCCCCTGTGGGGAGCCTAAAAGGCAAAGGGCTCCCAGTGGACAGCTGGTTCCCTCAGGCAGGACCACAGCACTTCAGAGCTGGAGTGCTCCTAGGTGGAGTTTCCAGCCGCCATCGCACCCTGTGTATCCGACACCCCACGACCTCTGCTGTGGAATCCATGGCAGCCTGCCCCGTGAAAGCAGGTGCTACAGCCCTGCACACTACAGAGGACGGCTGGGCCACGGCCCTTGGGAGCCAGCACCTTACACAGGAAGGAGACACAGTATTAGTGCGTAGACTTGGGCCACAGCAAGCATGCTGCTGGCCACGTGAATCTGCTTCACCGCAGGCTCCTGTTCTGGACCCTAAGAACCGCTGTCGTGGCCGGTCCACTTGCTACATGCCAAGCCCTGGGCAGAGGGCTGTATGTGCCCGGGGACAGGAAGGGGTCCACACCGCAAGCCCATGTGCTATGTCGGTTCTCTTCGAGGAACAGGGAGTGAGGCTGGGGCTGTGTGTGGCTTTGCGGGGAAGCCAGGAGGGCAGCGGGGTAGACGCTGGCTGGGAGAAGCAGTGTGGAGTGGGGGCAGCAGAGCCAGTGCTGCCTGAGCTCACGTGGGCGTGTGGGGGCCACCAGCCAAGCAGGCCCTGCGGCAGGCCCGGGGCAGGAGGGCTGGCCCCGCGTGAGCCCATGCCCAGGCAGGCGCTGCAGGGGCCACAGAGTTCCCTCAGGCCTGGCGGCAGTGGCTGAGATGCCTCTCTGTCCATTTTTCCGTTTACCTTTATAAAAACCTTTGAGCTACTCCAGGTACTAAGTTTACACTGCTCTTTGCAATCTGAGCACTCAACACAACTTTAAGTTTCAAAAACTTTTATTGTGAAAACTTGAAGCCATTTACAAGATAAAAAGTGTAAAAATTAAAACACATAATTGTATGGAAATACTTTTCTATACAAAAGGCCGTCTTTATAGAGATTTAATATTAATAATATAAAAATCAGAGTCGCTGATTGCAAACTGGTACAGCCTGTCTCATCTCCCGAGGGGACACGCCTACACAGCCACAAGGCGGGGGGCCTGACACCTGCTCTGGGCCTGCGCAGCGAGTCGCAGGCGAAGGGCTCTCACTTTCTTGATGAGATTTTGTTCCTCGCTGTCCCATTCTGTTCTTCGATTTAAGGAAACTTGAAAATAAAACTTAAAATTAGCAGTGGTTGAATTTTTGATGCTTGCAATGCATTTCTTTTGAAGGTAAATCAATAAGGAAATGAACATTCTACAAACACAACTTCTTGAACAGAAAGCCTAACTTGGGGTCCGCCCCTCTGTGGTTCTACGCATCGGCCAGGGCTCTGTTGCACTGGATGGATGCTGTCAAGAGCATAGCTGCTTCTGGTTAGGCAGCATTTGCAAAAGTCTACGAGCTGGGAACAAAGCTTGTCTAAAAGGAAATGAGGGTTCCTCAGAGCAGAGCTTCCTTACTATGGCAGTCAACAGTGCCGAGAAGAAGGCTCCCACTTGCAACACTGGGAAACCTGTTTCACAACTACTTTCCTGCAGAGAAAAACAATAAAATGCTTTCAAAAGCTGCCAATACAGGACGAGCCCAGAATTATGATTAAAACAGCACAGCTGTCCAAGTGCATCAGTGATTCCAGACTGACTGAGGGGCAAGTAAACACTGGCGTTAACAAAACTTAAAAACCTACTTTCTGAAATTTAGTTGTATTTACTTGGCTTCAGTTTCTGAAAAACTATTTTCTTTTTGAAAAACTTTCAAATTCAGAATTATCCAGTTAAAAGCTTCAATTATGCACACCTAGAGCTCTAGTTACTTGGAGGCTTGAGGTGGGAGGACAGCTGGAGCCTGAGCTTAAGGCCAGCCTGGGGACAGAGCAAAAGACACAGAAGCATGAGCTCCATGGGGCACATGAAGCATACCGGAGGCTCTTCTATTTCATTTAGCTCACAAATGAATTTTGTTTTAATTCATATTCTAAATATGCCATACATATTAAAAATGACTTAGTAAAAACATTTTACATAATACTAGAGCCACATGATTTGTCATTAGAATTAGTAATGATAGCTTGCATTTGTAGACCTTTTATAAAAGTTCAGACCTCATTAAACTGTGCCTCATTTAGACAGCAGCTTTACTGAAAAAGTGAGGTGAAAGAATGTCTAACATCCTAGTTGGGTTTCTTTTTCTGTGTATTTATATTTAGTACAGGGTCTACCAGGTCTCACTACACAGATCAGACTCTAGACATCCTCCTGCTTTCAGCCTCCCAAATACTGGCATTATAGGTGTGGGCCACTAGGCCCAGTCTCCGTTGCTGGGGACTGAACCCTGGTCCCCTGTGCCCGCCTAAGCAGGTGCTTTAGTCTGCTGAGCTATCTAGTTGGCTCTAACATCCAAGTTTCTTGTCCTCTCCCTCACTCTATATATATATTTAGGTAGCAGGAACTGAACTTAAAACTTTGGACCTTGAGCTTGCTAGGCAGGCACCGTGCCACTGAATAACTCTGGCCATCCATTATCCAAATAAAAACTCTACCAGAAACGGTGTTAACTGATGTTCCCACTACTTTTCTGTGGGCTGCTCCCTCTCGATCCCCCACCCCAGGCCCGAGGGTCAAGGGGGTCAGCACCGAGCCAGGCCCCACAGTCTGCCTCCCAGCAGCGGCCAGAAGGAGCCGAGGCGGAGGAGTCAGCGAAGTTCACCGGCGTGGCAGCTCTGACACCAAGGGTGCAGAACACTGGGCAGCGCAGGCTGCTCCCTCCCTTTGCTGTCAGCTTCTGGGGTGTCCCAGCACTGGGGGGAGGGCAGCAGCGCTCTCAGGGCGCCCACAGACCCCACCGACCCGACCCTCCCACCCACCGCCACAGGCTGCCCACTACAGTACCCGCATCAATACGCTGTATCATTTCTGCCACAATTTCGCTTGGACACTATGAAATGTTAAAACAGAGATCTTTGCTGTGTATCAACTTACTCGGTGCTGAGGACTCCGTTTCAGAAATGTCACTGAAGTGTGAAGCTCTGGGGAGACAGCTTGAGGCAGCCTGCTCATCCCGCAGCCGGAAGGCTTCTGCTAACAAAGTGAGGAGACAGGATGAGAGGGTGAAATCCTCCGCGCACGCACGTGGCCTGGCCAGGGAGAATCTGCCAAGTATGCTCAGAACCTGTTTCTTTATCTTCCGAGAAGAATGCTGCTGCCATTCAGAAGGCGCAGAAAGTGTAGTAGGAGTTCAAAGCCCAGCTGAAACTCTGGTAATTTTTTTGTTTTTTTGTTTTTTTTTTTTGGCGGGACCAGGGTTTGAACTCATGACCTTGCATCTGCCAGGCAGGCACTTGTGCCGCAGAGCTATCTCCCTGGCCCCCCTCTGGTAATTTTTTTAAAAAACAAAACAAAACAAAAAAGCCAAGGAACAACTGCAGAGATTCCATGGCACTGAGATGTCACACTCTGTCCACTGTTCCTCACCTAAGGATGCTCAGGCCGTTTCCACTTTCTGGCCATCATGGATAATGATGTCGTGAAAGCTCCCCACAAACATGTTTTAGGCACTGCTGGCCAATGAACATCACGGAGTGGGGCTGTTGGGTCATTTTGTCATCTTCATCTTAATCTTTTTTTTTTGGTGCTGGGACTTGAACTCAGGACCTGCACTTCCAGGCAGGGCTGTGCCGCCGTGCTCTGGCCCATGCCCTAACCTTTTGGGCACCAACACGCCGTTTTCCCAAGGTGGCCGCACGCTCCCAGCAAAGCTGCAGTCTCTCTCTGCTCCTTCACAAGATTTCCCATGTCACCTCTTTGCTGACGCCGGCCTTGAGGTGTGTGGTGCCCCTGCTGTGACGTCACTCCCACCCCACGAGCTCGTCCCTTTCTCTGAGAGTGAATGAAGCTGAGTATCTGCTCACATGCACACCTGCCACTTGTGTATCTTCTCTGGAGAAAAAGTTTCCAAATGCTTCGCCCATCTTAAACTCTGGGCTCCTATCAATCCATATCTTAAAGTTTCTGGACCGTGATCTTAGGCATGGCAGAGCAAGAACAACAAGCTGCTGTCTTCTGCAAGATAGTAAAGTCTTGCTGCCATTGCTAGTAAAGATTTGATCCTAGGCAAACATTTTAAATGAATGACCTAGGGCCAGGGAGATAGCTCAGTAGAAGCACTTGCCTGGCAAGTGCAGGACCTTGAGTGCAATCCCTGGTATGGCAAAAAACAAACAAAAACATGGACCTATCACTGGCACCTTTTGTCTCCCACTTCCCCAAGGCCTGCCTTTTACTTTTTAAAAAATTAAAAAAAAAAAATTTTATTCCCCAAAGCCTACCTTTTAGGCCCTGAGTGACAAGCCCAAGGGGCATCACAATCTCTCAACCCCTGACTTGAAGTCATACTACAAAGCTACTGTGATAAAAACAGCATAGCACTGACAAAAAAATACAAGGACCCAAGGATCAGTGGAACCAATGAGAAGATGCAGGAATGACTCCAAACACACTCAGCCACCTTATCTTTGACAACATGTTGTTGTGGTTTGTATCTAGTTGTTCCCCCAAAGCCTCATGCACTCATGGGATGGGGACTTTTCGAGTTTGAGATTAACTCATGATCCATTGGGATTATAGGTCTTAGTACTACTGGGATTATGGGTATGAGTGCTACATCCAACCTGGGGCTGAGAGCACCACCCAGCCCCGCCTGGGCGTATTTCTTAATATA
>PVKN010005745.1:17610-30165 GCA_004027915.1 Capromys pilorides | reverse complement strand
TCTTTACATAGCACTTACTTTATTTGAGGTCTTATAAGTAATCTAAAGATGATTGAAAGTATATAAGAGGATATGTGTAGGATGTAAGGAATACTATGCCATTTTATATAAGGAAATTGAGCTTGCATGGATTTTTGTCTCTGCAGGGGTCCTGGGATGAACTTCTCACAGGTACTGAGGAATGACTGTGCTCAGAGGCTGTGCAAAAGGAGGGGAGAAATCGATTATGTATTTTTCCACCTACTATGCTCCATTCCTTGCTCTACCTCCCCATGCTCTGAGGAGGGTGAAGGCCACTGCGCTCCTGAGGGGTCTGGGAACACACAAATCTTGAGTCAGTCCATGAACTTGTTCTTGAACCTTTCTGTCCCTCTCTTCATCATTCATTCATGAGATGCTTCCTATAGACCTACTATGTGGCAGGGATACTCAGAATCAGATATGAACAGGGTGAACAGCGAGGTCTCTGGAGTCAGACAGACAGGTACGGGTTCATGTTCTAATCCCACCATGTACATGCCATCAGACCTTGGGTAAGCCTGTTTTACCTATTTTCCACCCTGTAGAATGGGGGTGCCCACCTGTGTGGCTCTCAAGAGGCTTAGATGAGACAAGGTTCCAGCGGCAGGTCTCGAAATTTGTAGATATCTAACTGATCCCTTCCCTGAAGCCCTGGGTTTGGTACCTCATGAGCAGATCCCACAAGGGCAGAGATCCATGCTGAGACTGCTCATCAGTGTATCTTCCAGGTTTAGCACAGAACATTGGAGTAATATATGGACTCCTACCATCCTTCTGCTGCTCCCCCCACCCCGCCCCGCGACTGTGTGGAACTGCCTATTTCTGGCTCCTACCAGGGCAGAAACTGTGCCGAGTTCATCAGCCTGACCCCAGGCCCTGGCACTTAGTAGGCGCTCAGTGAATGCCAGTTTCATTTCCTTTCAGTCTCTGGCCTGGCTGAGATTTTTTTTTCGGCAGAAATCTTGGAGTTGCTGAGAGTCTTTCTATCCCGGCTGTGTGGTGGGTGGGGGCTGGTAATTATAACCTGGCCTCGACTCCCTGCAGGCCTATCTTCACCCCTCACTCCCAGTTCCAGCTGTTGTCCTTGCCGCCTCTGTTGGCCCCTCCACATGCTGCACAAGGGCCCCTGGAGCCTGTGTGATGCCTCATTAGCCCATAAATGCCATCCCTGTCACCCCTGTGGGGGGTTTGCTGGCAGGCCTGGCCTTTAAAACATACAAGTTAATTCCTCCTCTGGCACTTGGGCCTCATGGTGCCCCGCCTCCTCCCTCCCTCACACCTTCCTCTCAGGCCTCATTCCGGTTCTGCTCCCTGCTATCTGCACAGCGAGAACAGACTGTACCTCGCAGCAGCTGCTAAATATAGCCCCACATCAGTGGAATATTCCTAGCTGGAGAAATAGAGCTGGGGCTGGGAAATGGTACTAGAGCAGCCCTGGCAGTGGGGCCAGGGGCAAGAGTAGCAAATGTCTGGTTATTCCTGGCAAATGTCAGAAAGGACCCCTTAGGCTGAGGAGTAGAGGACCTTGGAACAAGGGCTCCCTTTGAACTCCTTGCCCTGTCTAGCCTGGTGCCCCTTTTCTGGTTGCTGGGGAACTGTTTCTCCACAGCGTTCTAGGACCTCCCACTGGTCACCCTCCTCCTCCTCACCCTGCACAGTGCTTCTACAGCACTCCTCAGAAACTGCATGCCCTCCCAACTCTCTCGGAGTTGTTCGCCCCTACTGCTCCCCAGGACTCAGTCCTGGCCCTGTGTTCTTTCTCTTCCTCTCCTCCTGAAAGCTTTGCCACCCTAAAGTCCCTGTCCTATCCCAATAACTAGAGGGTGGCTTCACCATCCCACCATCCCCTACACCAATTGCTGGGCTCAGCCCTCCACATGGCCCCAGTTTCTTTGGCCCTGTGGCTCCCACCAGCACTGTCTTTGGGTCTCTACCCCAAAGCTGCCTCTGCAGAAACCTATCTTAATTTCTTAATCTAGTCCTCTCCCCTACCCTGTTTGATAGTTCTTACTTGTGTTCATTGTTACTTAACATGATACATGTCCTTTTATTTTCTGTCTTCCTTTTCTCAAGAACTCCATGAGGACAGTCTCGAATATGTCCACTCCATTCTAGCACACAGCCAGGCACGGAGGAGCCCGAGCAGATGCATGAACTTGAACTCTCCCGCCGAATCTTCTACAGTCATAGGAGGGAGGTTTTATTATCTTCCTTGTTCATGTAGAAAACCAAAGCTTCAACAGTGCCAACCATTTTCACAACTCCGTGGCCATACTGCAAATGGCCTGCTGGAAGTTCTAGATGTTTCTTTCCCTGTTTTCTCTCATTGTAAAGCTGGTATAGTTAACACTGGATTTCTTAGCCCTGAACCAAACTCCAGGACATGTTGCTGATTCCTCTGCTCCTAGACAGGTTTTGCAATTAATGTTCTTCCTTCTGTGTCTGTAGGAGCTGCCCCTCAGATGAATATGCAAGTATAGGCTGAGAGAGGAACCAGGGGCCCTTAACTTTGGAAGCTGAGTCTGCTCGATGCTTGCCCTTTCCAGGGTCTCACTGTACCCTTATTCTCCTCAGCATCTCCAAACACCTTCGTTCTCAACTCCTCATCCTCTCTGGCTTCCTAACGAGATGGGCAAATTAAAGAATCCGAATGGATGCTGAGAAAGAATGCAGACTTTTGGTTTGTGTCCTTTGGGACTCTGTGCTGGCCACCTGGGCTCTGGAGCCTCTCTGCCTCCAATTCCTGCCTCTGAGCCAAACCCTACAGTAGCTGCCCGAGGGATCTTGTTAAAATGAAAACCCGAGCATGTCACTTCCCTGCTTAGAAGTCATCAATGAACCCACAGTGCTGGTGAGGAGGAGGGGAAACAGAAACTCTCCTACGTGGCTGGTGGGAGTGTAATCTGACATATTTTGGCATTACGTGTCCTATTCCAAATGCACGTGGCCTGTGACCCAGCTTTTCCTCTTCCTGAAAATTATCCTGCAAATACACTCCCATGAGCACAACATCAGGTATGGATAAGGTTATTAACTGTAGCATGGCTCATTGTGGTAAAAGATTGGAAGGAGCATAAATGTCCATCAACAGAGGACTGGGGAAATAAATTTTAGCGTATCCATAATGGGCATTAAATAAGAGAATGAGGAAGCTCTTTGTGAGCTGATACAGAATAATCTTCAAGATGTACTGTCAAGCCAAAGAGGCAGGCAATGTGTAGAGAATGTGTTTATAGCTACTATTCATGTAAAAAAAATAAAACAAATACATGTGCCTTATTTTCTTGTACATGCATAGAATGGCTCTGGGATGATTCACAAGAAAATTACACTGGTTACCTTGGGGACACAGACTGGATGACTTGGGGACCGGGTAGGGAAAGAAATTGCCACTAAATACTCATTTGAACTTTTTGAATTTTGAACCTTGAAATGTATAATCTATTTTGAAAAAAAATGACTTAATATTTTTCAAGTGAATGAGTCTCAGATCTCACAGGATATATCCACCAAGTGGCTACCTTTGGAGCGGCAGTTACCAAGGATAGGGAGTGGAAGCACTTTCTTTTTAATGCTTCTTTAGTATTTGAATGTCTTCTAGCATGTATTACTTTGGAAGGAGGAAAAAATGATGATATTATGTGTAAGAGAATACAATTATAACTGTGCTTATAGACTGGAATCTTCCCCTACTCACAAGCAAAGCAAGGCAAACACATAAACAAAACCTCCAAATCCAATCCATCAGCACCCCCTCCTCCCATTGCCCTTAGAATAAAATCTAAACTGTGCAGCTGGCTTATGCCGGCACAGCCAGGCCCCTACCTGCCTGGCTGCATCCCCACTTGCATTCCCCTCATGTCTTAGGCTGTGCTTCTCCTCCAGCCCTAGCCCGTGCCATGCCCTCTGCCTGGAATGCCCTTCTCTCAAATCCCCATCTGCCCAGCAATTGCTGCTACTTCCTGTCCTTTGGCAATTGCTGCTACTTCCTCCAAGAACCTTGAAGCCCAGCTGCCTGCACCTACGATGGTCCCTTGCCCCTGCATATTGCCCTGTCTGAGGTCTCCTGCTTATCCCAGATGGCGAGCACACCCTGCTGGAATCCAAGCTCACCCAGCTGTGTGACCTAGGGTGAGTGCTTTCGCCTCTCTGAGCCTCCATCTCTTTATTCTGTCTTTGCTGGCCCTCATCAAGGATCCTCAGAGACTGGTCAAATTTTAACCCAGAGAGAATGAAGTGGGGGCCATGGAAGCTGCAGCCCTCTGCGGTGGCGGGTGAGGGAGTGTGTGTTGGGGGGGGGGGTTGGCAAATAAGTAAACAACAGGCCTCCCTTCCCAAATGGTCTCTAAGCGGTTCTCTATCGGCTCCTTAGCAACCGCCACGCGAACAGAGATTTCCAGCCTGCTGAAGAGGCCCCCTTTTCTGCCCACACTTACACCTGTACCTAGTAAGGGTGTCAAGGACAAATGGGGCAGCAGATTCAGCTATCTGGGGTCTTCACAGCCCTTCCAAGGGGCTGCCCCTACCCTTTTGCTTCTCTGCTAGTCTTGCAGGATCCCTCACCCCATATTTTCTGTTCTTCTGTTCTTCCATTTTCTTGTCTGGCTGCCTGAAACCCTGGAGTCCCCTGCAGGGCAGGATGCAAGACTTGGTGCAACTGCTCAGGTCTGTCCCATGCCACTCCCTAGACCTGCAAGCACCCCCTCAAGGCCTTTCCCATCAAGTGGCCCCACCCTGGTCCCACCCCTTCAGCCCAGCCCCCACCTCTCACCAGTCTTGGGGTCCACGGTGAAGTGGCGCTCGCCATCCAGCACGCTGTATACCAGCCGGGCGCTGCTGCCGTAAGTGGGGTCATCTGCATCCGAGGCCATCACCTGCATCACAGATGTGCCTGGACCCGGGGGACCAAGCGAGACAGAGGTCATTTGGAGCTGCTGTGCTCATCTATCCCACCTTTCTCCATCCCAGAAAGCTGGGGGATGAGGCCCTCTGGAGATCATCAACACCAGCCCCTCATAGGCCGGTCCCACACTGAGTCCCAGCGGGCTTCCTGATAGCACACGGGTGACCGTGGAGTCAGATCTGGGTTCTGCTCCTCCTTCCATGGCTCTCAGCTGTAGGATCCTGGCAGGGCAAGGCAGCCTATCTGAATCTTCATTTACCTTTTGACAAAACAGGGGTAATCTTGGTCACTAGGTTGAAGGAGTGAATTTAAAACTCAGCATCGAGTGGTTCAGGGCAGTCTCTCCAAGGTGGTGGCAACAATCATAGTTGGTTAAGGTCATCACGGAGTTAGAGCCAAGACTGCAAACCAGGCATGCCTGCCAACCCCTCTAGAACCCTCAAACACTCTGTCCTGCCTCCACCAGGGCAGTAGAGGACAGCCCAAGGGACAATCAAGTTCACTGGGGCCCAGAGGCTAGTGTCTCTTGGCCCCTGGCCAGGACAACGGCAGTGCCCTGCTTTCTGCGGACGGTAGTGCACTCCGGGCCCTGGTGCCCCCCGTGCCCCTCCCCCAGGTGCCCAGACAGCCCCCTCCAGTCTCACACACACTGCTCCGCATGCTCTGCACGTAGGCTGCTAGGGAGAGTATAAATTGGATAAAAGTCCATCAAACAGCGGCAATTAAGTTATTGATTTTCGACGCTGGCTCATTAAACTGGGAGCTTCTCTCGGCCTGTCCCAGAGATGGCTCTAATTTGACATCATGTTCAATTTGACGAAAGCAGGGTTTGGGACGTGAGACTGGCCCTGGTGGGGGAGGGATCAGATAGAGGGGCCTGCAAAGCCGCCTGGCCCACCTGAACCTTTGCAGAAAGAAGGGAGTGAGACGGAAGCTCCAGAGGGAATCTTAGAGGCTCAGGATACGCCCCAAAGGGAGGAGATAGGGCTAGGTGGCCTACTGGAGGCTGGGTGGGGTGGGTGGGGCCTCTCTGGAGCTGAGCTGGGCACTCTGGGTCAGCAGAGTGGCATGCTGGGAGGTGAGGCCAGTTCACTGCTTGGTTAATGAGTGAGCCTGGAAGTGCTAGTGCAGCAATTCTGCAAGCCCAGCCCGCTGCCCGCCTCTCCCGCCTCCAGCCCGGGGCCCTCCATCATTCCAGACAGACACATGTATTTATTTTTCACTCCTTTGCATTTCTCATTTCCCTCTCTGGGTCCCCCTCCCAGCTGGAGTCTCCTAAGCTGGCCCTGCAATGCGCCTGTCTTTGGCAGCTTCAGCTCCATGTCAACCATGTGCAAGTTGCCTAGGTAAGCTGAGAAAGAGGAGGGGGTGGGCTACGATCTCCTGATGCTGGTGTCCAGGGATCTCCTGCACAGGACCAAGGACATGTCCCTGAGGGCTTTCTGCACATACAGAAGGGAAGGGCAAGTACTTCTACAAAGCACCCACAGCACATCCAACCTCACTAGCCTCTTAAATGCAGCATCTCTAATCTCCAGGGATGCAGAGTGGACCTCTATAACTTTACGGTTAAAGAAACAGACCAGGGTGCAGGGTGATGCAAGGTGGGAGGAGGATTGGAGTCCAGGGCTATTAGGCCAAAGTGTCAGCCAGGGTAGAACAACTTGGAGGACAGTGGTAGGGCACACTAAACCACCATCAGTGATGGCGATGCCACGTAGAAGTTTGACTTGGGCATGGCACGACCCTTCTTGTGCCTCAGTCTCGTGTGTGAAATGTGGGTGACCTTATGACCAAGCTCCCGAGATAATGTAAGAATTCAAATAGGGTTCTGTGACCAGCACCGAGGACAGCGCCTCGCCAGTGGGAGGACTCTGATAAATGCAGGTGCTCGGTCTTCTTGGGAGGCACAGCGGGCTATACACAACGGCATGCCATGCCTCCTTCGGATGTACTGAAACGGGAGAAGACTTGTAAAGCCCTGGGCTCATGATGGGCACCCCATAAATGGTAGCTGCTGTGACCCTTGCGAGAAGCGTCCCTATCACTCCCCCTGCCTCCTGTTCCCTCCACCCATGGGTAAGCTGCAGTGCCAGGCTGAGTGACTCCCCAGGGATATGGTGGCTGAGCCTCTCTCTCTCTCTCTCTTCCGCTCTCTCTCTCTGGCTGCATCTCAGGGACTCCCACGGGGATGATGGAATCATTTCCTCAATCCGGGATTCTTTATTGCAGCCATTACGGTTAATGCCGACACGTGCGGACAGTGAAGGGTCAGTGATTCACCACTCCGCCCTCAAGCCCCACAGGAATGGCCTCCTCAAGCCAGCCACACACCCCTCCCACCTTCTTCACCTGTCAGCAGCTCCCCAGTGTTGGCACACTGAAGGGTGCCAGGCTTGTGGCTGCTGTACAGACCTTCAACCTCTAGCCCCAGCCAATTCATGAGGCTCGACAGTTCATTTTACACATCCTGTCACGTCCATTCTGTCCTTCAGACCCCATACCAACTCTGTGGTGGAGATGGAATGGGGAGGGATGTCCCACTTTCTAGGTCTGCTGACATCTGTGGTGTAAACACTTCCACTGTGGCCCAGTTTCAAGCCACCGATGTGGTAGACCTGGCCTGCAGAATTTCTGAAAATCAATATGCACCTCTCATGAGCTGAAACCCATGGTTATATATTATTCAATAACCATGATAATGAGGGATTATGTTTATCGAATAATTACTTTGTTCTAGATACTATGATGTATGCTCTCCACTTGCATTGTCTTGTGGAGCTTACACAATAGAACCCTGCCATACACTCCACTAAGATTTCCACTTCACAGATGAGGAGGTGGAGGCTGAGGCAATTTCCTCATTTAGGAAACAGTAATGGGTCTACCAAATTCTTGGGCTCCTTGTGAGAATTTAAATACACTTTGAGGTCTATCACCAAAGGCAGTGCTTGGGTAAGTTCACCTAGCAAGGAAGTAAGTGAGGGAGACAGAATTCAAACCCAGGGGAATTCGATGTCCAAACACATGTATCCTGCCTTACAGGTAGGAGGAGGGGGTTGATGGGAGTCAAATTAGATGCAAGAATGAGAGAGAAAGAAGACTTCAGAAAGAAAAAGGAAGGCCAGGGAGATAGCTCAACAGTCTAAGTGCCTGCCTGGCAAGTGCAAAGATTGGAGTTTGATCCCAACTATGCATGCTGTGCCAGCCTCGGAGTCCCTGGCATGTGGCGCACACCTGTAATCCCAGCGCTGATTAGGCTGAGACAGGAGGATCACTGTACATCTGAGCAGTGTAGTGAGACCCTGTACCAAATACATATGTGTGTGTGTGTGTGTGTGTGTGTATATATATATATATATATATATATATATATATATATATATATAGAGAGAGAGAGAGAGAGAGAGAGAGAGAGAGAGACAGGAAAAGGAGAGGAGAGGAGAGAAAGGGCAGGAGTTGGATTTAGAGGCAGAAGCTCCCTTCAGATTACAGAACTGGGCTAGAGTTGGGTGGAATGTGGTTCGCTGTCCATGGTCCTGCACCAACCCCTCTGCTGGTTAAGGGCTGCCTAACTGACTCTTGGGTAGACTGGCCATCAGAGCCCAGGAAGCCCAGTGGAATTGTTAAGTATGGAATCGCTGGTCCTTGGGGAACACAAAACCCAATGGGTCTCAACCTGCCTGCACATTAGAGTCTACAGGGAGCTTTAAAATAGCACTGATGCGGAGTCCCATTTTGGGCCAGTTAAGTAGGACTTTTTGGGTGCAGTCTAGGCAAGGGCAGTTTTTCAAGCTTCAGAGTAACCCTAAAGTCTCCTCTGCTTGCAGAGCAGATGCCCTAGACATAACCTGTTATTGAACTTGTGAGGACACTGAGTTATGAAGAGACTCAATGAATTTCCAAGGGAATTAGCAAAGGGAAGAATGCCACCCAGGTCTGTTTAGCTAGCCAACATGCTCCTGGATCCTCTGGACCTGTGCTGGAGCTGACACCAGGAGGGAGTAGCAAGGTGGCCTCATGCCAACAAGTCAGCTGAAGCGAGTGTGGAAAGGTGGACACTCTTGGGGAGAGGCGCCCCTCACGTGTCCAAGGAGGGGTCCTCTGCCACCCGAGCCTGGAGGTCAGAACTCCACCACCAACTCTGTCACTCCTCCATCTCGCTGTTTCCTCACCTGTACTCTTAGAGACCCCATCTGCATCTCTGAGATGAGGGCTAGAGCTGATGGATTTAAGAGGCTGGGTTTAGTGGGTATTTGACAGGAGCCCACTCTCTCCCTCGTTCATGTCCTTGGCCCTGAATAGGAAACCTGAGCACCGGCATTAGAAGGAGGGGTGCTTAACTCTTTCTCATCCCTGGGGTATCTGAGTGGAGCATATGTCCTGGCTGTCCCTTGACTCTTGCTATCTGCGAGGAGCAGTGAGGCTCCAGCTGTCCCCAGTGCCTGCAGTGGGGCCCAGGGATGGTGGGCATACATCTACTCCCACTCCAGCCCTGGCCTTAGTGCTGTGTCAAGCTGCAGGAAAACTCCCCAAGCTGACCTGGCCTCAGTCTCCCTCCTGTGAAATGGAGGTAACACTTTAGCCCTGCTACTCTCTGGGCCTACAAGACCCCTTTAATGAGGTGGAAGTGATGAAGTATTTTGGAAAAGAACAGAGTCCTCAAATGAGGTGACCAGGTGTCATTATTATGAAGATATCGGTAATTATTGCCACTCCGCTTCTTCCCTGCCTCCTTTGCTACCCTGCTGGGCCTGCAGATACCCTAGGCTCACATTTAGTTTCCTAAACATTTATAAAAAATATGAGTCCCACCCCCTGCTGCTGCCAGCACTGCGTAGAACACTTTCTATTAAAAATTAAAAACCACTTGTCGCGTCCCTGGGAGCACTCAGATTACACAGGAAACAAGCCCCTTCTCAGACGCCTCCCTTCTGTCCCCTTCCTGACTCCCTCTTCTGATCATCACTTATAATCATGGCTTTCTGGGCCAGTCTTGACCTTGCTTCCAGCCTCCCACCAGGGCAGCCTAATGTAGATGAGTGACACACAGGAGACACAGGGAAGTGTGTGTGTGTGTGTGTGTGTGTGTGTGTGTGTGTGTGCGTATCCGCAGGATAGAGGAGAGGGTCAAGGCCGGGACAAGCAACAGGGAAGGTACCACAGAAAAGTGTGTCAGAGATGGAGAAACAAGGGACAGAGAAACACAGGGGCAAAAAACAAAAAAAAAAACATGGTGACAGGAAGAGGTAGAAACATAGACGTAAAGAAGGAAGCTGGAGTTGCAGACACAGAGACAGAGATGCCTGTGAAGCAAGAACCAGGAAGCAGGAAGACAGGCCAGGAGCTGACAAGTGAAGTCTGGCTCCAGAGTTGCCAGGGGCCTTCTCAACATCCTTCTCTCATTTTCTGTCCTTATAGATCCCAGACACAGTCTTGCCCATCCAGGCAACTCTGTGTGCGTGTGTGTGTGTGTGTGTGTGTGTGTGTGTGTGTGTGTGTGTGTGTGAGAGAGAGAGAGAGAGAGAGAGAGAGAGAGAGAGAATCTGTAACATGTTCCCCTGAGACAGAGGACTCTCCTGCCATCCCAAATTGAGACCTACAGACTCTTTGGTTCTTTCAACCTCTACATGAGGTGCTCCATCAGATAGTCTAGAAACTTTGAGACAGCAACATTGTAAGTATCTGCACTGGCATTCTTCTGCTACTTGCAAAAAGTAAACATTTTTGCTTGTGACTTGTTTCCACTCACACTCTCCACATCTACAGAGCTCCCACTATACCCCACGCCCTCCACATCTACAGAGCGCCCACTATGTGCCAGGCCCTCCACATCTAGAGGGCCCACTATATGCCAGGCCCTCCACATCTAGAGCACCCACTATGTGCCAAGCACTCCACATCTACAGAGCACCCGCTATGCGCCAGGCCCTCCACATCTACAGAGCGCCCGCTATGCGCCAGGCCCTCCACATCTACAGAGCGCCCACTATGCGCCAGGCCCTCCACATCTACAGAGCTCCCACTATGCCCCACGCCCTTGAAGGCAGGACAGTGGCTTTGTTCCCTTCGCACCTCAGCACTAGGTACACACAAGGCCTGGCAGGGATGCTGTTCATGTTTGACAAATGGTTTGTTGATGAGAAAGACAGAGATGTACAAGATCCCCTTTGTCCAGATTACCTGGGCTGTGGGGTCAACTCCCAAGGGCCAGGGCCTCTGCCCCTCTCTGCTGCCTCCCCCTGCCAGAAACTTCCTGTCCCGTTTCCCCTCAACCTGGGTGGTGAGAGCCAGTGCCGTTGCTAGGCAAGGAGATATTGCACATATAGATCTTCCTGGACTTTAATTAAAAACATCTTTAGAAGTTGTCTCTGCAGAGGCCAACGATTGATTCCTGGCTTGGGCCTGAGGGCTGCTGAGCTACACTCTCTCTGGTTGCAGCCTGAATCATCAGAGGCTCCCAGACTGCCACTGCCCTCCCCAAATGAGACCCTTGGGGGCACACACGACCTCCTGCTGTCCTCCTTTCCTCTCTGCTGCCGTCTCTCCAAGCCCTGGGTTTAGGAGCCGGACAACACGTTCTCCACGCTTATGTTCTCTCCTCTCCTGAGCCTCAGTTTCCTTAGATGTAAAACGGGATTGTTATCGCTGAACTCAAGAACACCCCTGTGGTTGCGGGTGCGATCAAATGAGATTAAGGATGTGAAAGTGATTTTCAAGCTGTGAAGTCTTGTGCGAGAAATAGGCTTAACTGTTTGCCCAAAGAAGGCCATGGGTGGCGAGTTCAGTGTAACTTGGGTTCTGGTCCGGGGTTCTGGTTATGGCTCTCAAACAGGTCACTTTATCTCTCATTGCATTTATTTCCTCCTTGGCAAAATGAGGACAGTAATACCTGCCCTGCTTATTCTCCAGAATTGCAGGGATAAAGGGAAATAGCTCTGTGAAAGCAGTGTTGGCTGATAGCTATTATTTAGTGAATATCCCAAGCAGTGTGGGCTGTACTACAAAGCAGGTTTTTCCATCCATTACAGATGCTACTCACAGAGGAAGTAGAACACACAGGAATATGGCTGTGCTAGGCCCCTTCCCTGTCACCCACAATCTGTTGCGCCCCAATTCCACAGTCCAGCAGTGGCAATTCTATGGCATGTGGGCTACCCCATTCCCCATCCTTTGCTCATGGAAGACATCACTAATCCACTATGGTATTTGTTTTGTCTGAGTGGCCTCTGACTCCTGAACACAGCCCAGCAGCCACTACCAATTGATCAAAGTTGGCATGGAGGATGAAACTGATCTATAGACACTCAGAGGCTATGGCAGTGTCTCATCCAACTGCACACTCCCACAATACCCGGCGAAGTGCCATGTATACAGCAGGCACTACTAAGTGTTTACTGAATTTAAAGTAGCTACTTGTTTTTGTATCCTCTGTGGGCCTATAAAAGAAGTGGGACCTATTAAATATGTGCTAAGAAGGTAGATGACTCATCTTCGCAAGCCCTATCAAGCCAAGCGCATTGAAGGCCTTGCATCGAATGGGTGCTAATAAACATTTGTGGATTTAATTCAGTTACTTGTCTTTGCATCTCCTGCAGTGCCCAGAACAAAGCAGTGGCTAATATATGGGT
>PVKN010005745.1:0-17510 GCA_004027915.1 Capromys pilorides | reverse complement strand
GAGTCCCATCCCTGCTCACCACCTACGCGTGCGAGTCAGCACTGCCTCTTGACTTCACGACTGTGTCTCTGCTCACTCGTCTTCTTTCCAACCTTTTTCCCTCGGGTCTATTTCCAACGTGGCAGTCAAGTCATTCTTTTAAAATATAAGTTTGATTACGCCACTCCTCTGCTTCCCATCGGAGTAGAGCTGAAAACTTTCTAATGGCTATGGAGTCCTATGTGATCCAACTCCTGGTCTTTCTTGTAAAGGATCCGGACAACTTTCCCCCTCACTCGCTCCTCTTCAGCCCCATGAACTTCCTTCCTTTTCCTCAAGCACAAGGAACCTTTGTATTATTCCCTGTACCTGAAGCATCCTCCTGCTAGCTGTGTGGTTTCAAGGGTAGACCCCAGACCCACAACATCATCTCATCTGGAAGTTTGTTACATATATATATATATATATATATATATATATATATATATATATATATATGGTTGTTACAGGGTCTTCTCTTACTACTCAGCTCACACTCATGGTGATCCTCCTGCTTTCAGCCTCCCCAGAGCTGGGAGTACAGGCATGCACCACTATGCCCTGGACTCTGGCTGGTTCAACCCACCCTGGGGGCATGGCTGGCATGGCATGTGGTGCCAGGAATCAAACCACAGTCCCTGCCTTTGCCTAAGCTTGTCTAAGCAGGTGCTTTAGTCAGCTGAGCTTTCTCGCTGGCCCCATGTTAACACTTCTAACAGCCCCGACCTACTGCATCAGACATCCTCAAGGTGGGAGGCGGGAACCTGGTGGTGTAGTTTAGTGGAAAAGCACTTACCTAGCACACACAAGGCTCTGACTGTGATCTGCAGTGCCATAAAGGAAAACAGAAACCAACGCATTCTTCTACCGTGGGGGATCTGCACAGCAACGTGTGCTTTAACAAACTCTCTCGGTAATTTGGGTACACAATACAATGTAGAAAGCACTGTCTCACACGGCTCTGTGGTTCTTTGCCTTCGACTCAATGTCCTCTTATAATGAAGACCATCTCTGACCCCTCTACCTAAAATAGCACTGCCCCCAAATAACTGCAGGTTCCCTTATTTGCATAGCATCCACGCTGCTGGGTATTGCATATGCGTGCTTGTTTCTTTCCTGCCTCTTCCCTGCTCTCATGTGGAGGCCTCCTAAGAACCCCAACACCCGGCATATGTGGAGCATGCAGTGGGCATTTGGTAAATATCCATGGCATGGATGGGCCTTCTCTATGCTCAGAAGGGAACTTGGGACCCAGAGGATGACAGGGACTTGCCCAAGGTCATGGGACTGCCAGACCTCCCAACTGGCAGCTCAGGACCCGCTTCGTTGCGTGAAGCCCAACCTTGCTGGGGAGCGCCCCCGCCAACAGAAGCGCGGCTCATCGGGGCCCCTGGCACACTTCCCTTCCCTTTTAAGCTCTGAGTGGTTTAATTTGTGAGTGCTGCTGCCTTTCAAGTCCCAAACCGCATCCCTGCTCCCTCTGATCTCCAAAGCTGCCCTGACCCCACCGCCGCTTGTCCGCCCCGCCCTCCGCTGCCCAGGATCAGGAGGCTCAGTAATTGTGACTGATTTTCAAAGCTGCCTGGAGTCTCCGCAAGCACCCTGGTGTCAGATTTGTTTCTCCTTCAAAAAGTTGCTCAAATGAAATAAACTAATTTAATTTTTGCCTCCTCCCTCCCCTTCCTGGGTTTCCCGACGGGTCCAAATGGAGTCACCCTGCCTCCTTGTCTTTGGAGTGCAGCAAGACAGCTACTGGGGTGGGAAAGGCAGATGGAGTAGGGCTGGGACTTCGGTGGGTGCTCACGACCTGGGGCTTTGCTCTGCCTCCCACACTCTGTGTGGCCTTGGAGGAGCTGCTGTCCTTTTCTTGGACTCAATTTTCACATTATTATTGCCCTTCCAACAGTCTAGTGGCCAAGCCCAGGGGATGCTAGCATCCGGCCTGCCGTCGCCGCTAGAGCCATAAAGGCTTCCTGCTTCCCTCCTCCTTCAGAAGCAGCTCCTGCTTCCTGCTGCAGCATCCATTCAGCCGACTTTGTAGTCTGCCTAGAATACTCAGGCCAGACTTCAGGCTGGGGGTGGAGACTGGGAAGCCAGTTCTACCCCTGGCTGTGGTGTGATCTTGGGTGTGTCACCATCACTCCAAATCCCAGTTTTCCAATTTGCAAAGTTAATTTCCAAGTTCATGCCAGGCTCTGAAATTCCACTGGTCTTTGCCTCTGATGATTTCCAAATGCATCTCTCCAGCCCAGTCCTCTCCACTGAACATGTTTATTCAACTGTCTTTTTAAAGATCTCCCCTGGGTGGCCTAATAAGCGCTCCTAACTTGGCATGTCTGAAACCACACTCCTGCTTTCCCTTCAGCTCCTGGATCTCCTCCTTCTATCCTAGTCAATGGAAATTCCAGCTATTTCATCTCTCAGGTCAAAATCCCAACAGGCATCCTTGGGTTTTCTTTCTCTCACACCCCACATCGAATCTATTAGCAGTGGCTTTTAGCTCTACTTTCCAAGTATAGCCACAAGTCACCTCATTTCAACACCCCCTGTGGTACCACTGTGTTCCAAGTCACCCCCATTTTTTGCGATGGTCATTAAGATATCCTCCTTCGAGAGCAATCAGTTCCTGCGCTGTCCTTCCCCCTGTCCCCCCACCTCTGGCCTATCTATTCTTTGTGGGGCAGCCATGAGATCCTGCCATTTTTCTAAACAAGGCCCTCCACCGACTTCCCAGGTTGTTATCACAAAAGGCAGGCCAGGCTCTGGTCTATAAGTCACATGATCTAGCTACCTTGCCACTTGTCCTTGGGAGGAATTAAACCCCAGGGCCTTTGTACCTCTGTTCTCTCTGCTTAGAATGCTCTTCTTACAGAGTCAATAATCTGTTTACTTGCTTACTGCCTGCTTTCCTTAGGGAGAACATACCCTTCAATGACAGCAGGGAGTCTTGTCTTTTCCCCGGTGCTGTGTCCCCCAGTGCCCAGCACATAGTAGGTGCTCAACAAATAACTGTTGCCTGAGTGGACACATTTCAGTAGATACAGCATGTCACTGGCACCCTTAGGCCATGCATGCACACATGTGCACACAGGGCAGAGTGCACACATACCTCAAGCAACACGAGTACCCTTAGCTATGTACATAGCCCCCCCCCACACTGTCCCCTGTGCCTCCTGTTCCCACTCTCTCTGGCCTCTCTCCTCTTCCTCTGCTGTTTCACTGTGCTCTCTGCCAAGAATCCAAGTAACTCTGGCTCTGACATGTAGCCTTGGAGGAGGTCAGAGAGAGAAGTGGCACAAAGTTGTGGGCACAACAAGGAAGCCGGGGCCTAGCGCACTGCTCCCAGGCAAGCGAGCGAGCTCACAGAACACAGTCTAACCTGGTGGGGAGAGCTGGCACCTCCTGGCTTGTGCTGCTCACCCTGTGCTTCTAGTTTCTGCCAGAGCCTCAGGAGCCCTGAGCTCACTGACGCTGTGACGGTCAGACCGCAGCGTTTAGTCTCTGTCCTGTTCTGTGCAAATGTGCTCCTGACTGCTGCTGTCTGATGTCTCCTTCCGGATGTGGGTTTGGAAGGTTCATTTCCTTCACCCCCACGCACAGCTATATGTGTGCAGTTGCAGTGTCCCTGGCTGCCCTCAGGCACATGGGCAACTGTGTCTGGGGCCTTCCTGGTGGGCAGTGAGTGGCACCTGCAGATGCTGCTCACTGGCTGCACTGCGGCTGAGTGACCTCTGGTGTGGAAACATCTGTTGCAGCCTTTTCCTGGGTTCATATATGTGGGTGAAACTGCAGAGGCCCCCTGTGAGGGCCTTGTCCAGTGTGTGGCTGGGCCCCGGTCTAGTGGTCCCTGGAGATGGGGCACCTCTGGGTTGTGTCTGTGTAGCTGAACTTTCCTGTAGGTGTAGCATGCAGTTGCCTGTGTGTGTGTGACCAGGATAGAATGCTGCCTGCCTGTTGGGCTGTGTCTAAGGCGTGGTTGTGTATGGTACATGGTGAAGCTTGTATGTAGGTGGAGATCACACGTGTCCAGATTTGCAAGTGTGCATGTATGATTGTGTGTGTGTGTGTGTGTGTGTGTGGCAATGTCTGAGTGTGACATTCACATGCAGGTCCATGTCCATGCGGGTTGTGCGCGGAGGGGGTTAAGGTGATGTGCATGGCCTTGTCCAGCGGTGCAGCAGGACTGTGCTCGGGACTATGCCTGACCTGGGGGCCGGCTGCACTTGTGTCTGCACTGAGTGTCCTGGGGCAGCAGTTCCTGTCTCTCCTCCTCAGCTGAGCAGGGTGCCCTCAAGACCTGGCATCTCTCCCTAGTGAGGCAAGTCACCCTGGCATCACCCTCACCCTGATCCCACAGTGCCTGCAGCCCACCTGTGGGAGAGAGCTCAGCCACGCTGCCAATGTAGGGGCCGTGCAGGAAACGCGGCTCACTGTCGTTGATGTCCTGCACCTTGATGATGAATTCTGACTCAGGCTCCAGCAGGCGGTTGGTGGCACGGTCCCGAGCCTGGGCCCGCAATGTGTAGAAGGTTTTCTGCTCACGATCCAGACGTTCCATGGCATGGATGTCGCCTGTCAGCTCGTCTATCAGGAAGATGGTCCCGGCGCCCTCGCCTGAGATGGTGTACTTGATGGCCCCGTCACCCTCGTCTGAGTCTGAGTGGATCTGGGAAAGTAAGGAGGAAGGCAGGTGGAGGCCAGGGAGAATACTCTTCTCCGCCACCCCACGTGAGGCCCACTGGGGATCTGTTCCTAAGCACCTCTGTCCTTCAATACAACAGGTGCCTTCGCTAGAGACACCGAGGTCAGAAGATGTGCTCATGCCAACCTCAGCCTCACTGGGTGTGTCACCTTCTTTCTGCAACTTGTCCCACTCTAGCTCTGCCCTACTCCAGCCTTGACCTGTAATCCACCCTCCCCTTGCTCCTCTCTCCACCCCAGCTGTCAGCTTCAGGTCTGAATGAGTCCCCCTGCTTACAGTCCTCCCATGGCTCACCATCACCTTCTAAAGAAGACCACAGTCCCCTCCTTACCTTTCTGCCCTGCAGCAGGCAGACCCCCAGTCTGGTCCTCATTTCTCTGGCCATTGAAAGTCCATTCACTGTCAGGCCCAGACACCTTTTCTAGAAAATTTGTCTGGACTCCCCTCCCCACTTCCTCCAAGATCCCTTAACATTTGCGCCACCATGTCATGTCCAGTTTTGTAGGCTCACTGTACCCAGAGCTTTGTTATTATTATTATTTTTTGTATCTTAGGGAAGGGTCTGCAGGGTGTTCAGGATCTCACTGCTACATTGGACTCATAGTGATCCACCTGTTTACAGTCTCCCACGTGCTGGGATTATAGGCATGCGCCACCACGCCCAGTCTCAATTACTGTCTCAACGCTCCCCAGGGGATTGAACCCAGCTGCTGTGCTCTGCCTCAGCAGGTGCTTTAGCTGAGTTTGCATTTCTAATAAGCTGTCAGGCTGCTGGTGCCGGCCACACTCAGGTCCACCTCCTGCAGGCTCAGAGCCCCAGGAGGTTAGGGTGGCATCTTAAACATCTCAGCATACAGGGGACAGGGTGCTCAGGGCTTAGAACACAGCAGGGATAGAGGGTGAAAGACAGAGGAGGCCAGCGGTGGGACTGGCCAGCACCTCCAGCACACTGGGTTGCACAGCTGGTACCTTTATCCAGGCCAGAATTCCAAAAGCAAACCTTATTTGGGTAGGTTTTGCTACTTTGCATTTCAAATTTGCTTTTCTTCCATTTTCCTACTGAGGATCAGAGAAGTGGAGTGATTTTCTCACGTTCTACCCCTCATCCAAGAACTCATTGGAAGGGAGGGGCCCCTCAGCCAGCTAAGCCTGTAGCTTCTTCTGTAACAGGGCAATCAGAATAACATGTTCTCCTGGTGGAGCGGAAAGGTTCACTGGGTGGAGGATCCCCTAAGGCCCTTAGCAGCTGCCCAACACTAGTGACACGTACCATATTTAACAGCGCAGGGAGTGGCACTGCGGCAGGACCCCGCTGGGCCAAGCAGGGACACTATGGCTAAGAATTAGGGCAGGGAGGGACTGGGGAGATAGCTCAGTAGAATAAGCGCTTGCCTGGCTAAGCGTGAGGGCCTGAGTTCAATCCCTGGTTCTGGATAAAAAAAATAAAAAGAAAGAAAGAATTAGGGCAGGGAGTGGAGAGGGACTATTTACTGTCAGCATGGAGGTTTTGCAGTATTTTAACAACCGGTACAACTATACCTGTTTGTACTAGCTGGAAATCAGCTCTGCCTGAGACATAATAAGTGTCCAATAAACAGTAGCCATGGTTATTATTATATTAGTACTAAATGTTCACTATATATAACTGGAATTTTTCTCATTCCATTACTGCTAGGCTCCAGACCCCAGGCTGTTTGCACTCCACAGAGATCTCTTGGGGGAGGGGATCAGTTAGAAGTCTGTTTTCCGGCAAACAGAAACACCTAAGACTTTACCCTCCAATGCCCAAATCTCCAAGGCAGCCCCGGCAGAGGAAAATGTACCTGGGTGAAGCCAGAGACTCCAAACAGGTCCCTGCTCTAAGTTTCTGTGGAGATGGTACGAAAGAGAAGATTCCTGAAGCTTTTCTGGGGCCAGGATGCTGTGACCCCCCAGCTCCCTCAGCAGGGGACAGGTGCCAAAGCATCCACCAGGAGAAGGGAGGAGGGCCCACCCCTGCCATGAAGGAGGAGCAGGGTGTAAATTCTGCGGGTAGAACTTTGTGTCTGAAAGGTGGATTATAGAAGTGCCATTTGGAAGATTGAATGGCCCATAAACATTTTCATATTTCATTAGCCGATTAATGGGCATCTCTCTCTTTTTGGCGAGTCTGCTGATTCTCAGCAGAAATTGCGGGGTGTAAATGGAGGCGTCTGGTGGAGCCTTTCCGGGTCCCTGTCCTGTTATAGATTGCCCCAATTAATGCCCGTCCTGGGCTCCACCGAGAAGCCTTCTTCCTGTCCAGTTACTGTTAATAGATTTCTCATAAGTGGCTGGATTGTAAAAACCTCATAACTCAGTTTAATGCCCCCAATAAAATTATCTCAGGACGTCGGCCCTGAATCATTGGCAGTGCGGGGATGAGGAGACCTGTCTCTCCTGTGGGATGTTTATGCTCTTCTTCCCGGGGGAGATGGCACGGGAGAGGGTGGACTTGTTCCCTTTTCATGTGCCTGCTCCCCCTTTGCACTTGGACCTGTGATTTGCTTATTCACTGGGCAAACATTTCTGAGCAGCACGGTAGAGGAGATGCTATGGGGGGGAGGAGAGTTTGACAGCAATAATTTTATTGGTCTCTGTCACTGCCCTAGGAAACATTACTATTCCCATTTCTAAGATGAGGTCACTGAGGCACTGATGGGGAAAGTCATTTGTTCGGTGTAAAATCAAGCTCCTGACTGACTTCACTATTCATTGATGTTGTGACCACGGGCTTGTTAATTTTACCCCTGAGACATCAGCTGGAGCCCTACCTGGCAGAGGTGTGGTAAGAAGTAAATGAGAGTAACTTCATGACTCAAGCGCCAGGTCAATGGCTGCTTCCTTCTCTCTCTGTCTCCTGAATCGCCATTGCGTCCCTGAAGCCCTTGACATTCTAACTCAGACCTTGGGCAGGGATCACTTATCAGTGAGGAGTGGGGAGAAGGAAGTGGAACCCAGCGATGATGTCATCGATGCTCTTGTGTGAATCATGACACAGAGTGAGCACAGGGGCCCAGCAGCTGCTCTCTGGGGACTTCAGAGCCAGACAGGGCCAATCGGCTTGGGCAGACGCTAAGAGCTCATAGCTGTGGCTTTGCCCTGGGCTGGGTGCTGGCTTCAGAGTGGAGAGGGAGCAACTCTGGCTCTGTTCTGAGAAGATATTTCTGAAGACTCTCAGCTGTGAGAAAAGCCTGCAGGATGACGGTCCTCTCGCTCAGCGAGCACCTACTATGTGTCAGATGTGCTCCGGCTGTGTGCAGAAATGTCACTCGGCTTTGTGGCGTATGTGCACGGATCCCCGTTTACAGGACCAGGCTGAGATGGGCGAGGTCTGTTGGGCTTCCAAGCACAGGCGGACTCCTCTGTGCCCTCTCTTAGCCTGCTGACTGCATTTCCAGCAGCAGACGAGGGAAAAGGGGGAAGGAGTGGGCTGCAGTGGAGTCGTGCGCGGGGCTGCAGGGCTGGGAGCAGCCAGCCTTGATCCCAGCCTTTCCCTGTGCCAGCGGTCGCACTCACTGGCGGCTTCTTCTCTTCAAGCCTGCGTTTCACCACTTGGGAAGGGGCCTTCAGTTGCAGGTCAGGGAAGAAAATCGCCTTTGAGGCCAGAAGCAGCTGAGTGCTGGCCCCAGCTTTGCCACTGGGCTGTTGTTGCCTGGCCTGGGAAAGGTGACCACCTACCCTTCTCTGAGCCTCTATTTTCTCATCTGCAAATTGGACTTGCTTTCCCCACAGATTCTACAGAGCCTTAAGGTAATACCTGGAAGCTGCTGGCACATGTAATAGCTGCCCAGTGCAGATCTGCACCACTGTTTCCCTCCCAGTCTCAGAAGGGACTGAAATGTCACCTCGTTTATCTTCCCCATCTCCTGACACAAGGACCACAGCCCCAATTCCTGACATGCTGGAGGCCCAGTGGCATTCAGCCAACAACTTCTCGTCCTTTAAACTCAGCTGGTTCCCTCCTCCAGGTGGGCCTCCCAGATGTGCTCCTTTTGGCTGAGACCGCATCCTTCCCCGTCCTATTCTGTCCACCCTCCCCTGCGCTCCACCCCTGCGACACCTCAGTGGTGTGTATCTGCACCTCTTACCTGTCCATTCACCTGTCTGAGCTCCGCATGCCTGGCACACACCAGGCGCCCTGGCCGCAGGCAGTGGGCAAGCCAACGCGCGCCCAGGAGAGTGTGAGGCTGTGAGGTCCTTGAGCGTGAGGCATGCGGCTGCTCACTGCCCTATCTCCAGCACTCAGCTCAGGGCCGAGCACTGAACATTAAATGCACACATGACAACACATACACCTGGCTTCTGGGATTCACAAAGGATGCCACTAATCTGTGCATCCCCAGGTACACACAAGCTGCACGTGGAATGCAGTGGCCGGCCGCTGTCTTGTCCCAGGCACAGTCCTAGATCCTTCACCCTTATTTCACAGATGCCTCATCATCATCCTACGGATCAGAGACCGTCCTCTCCCGGTGACACAGACTGACTAACTGAGGCCCAGAGATGGTCTCAGTCCTGCCTAACACAGCTAACATAGGTGGCCTCAAGGCTGCTCTGAGACAGCATCCAGGATTCTCACTACTGTACCGGGTAAAGCCGGCCCCAGAGGAAAAATCCCCTTGGCCATAAACAATGCATAAAACACGAGAGTGATGGCTTCTCGTCCCAGGGGGCTGAAAAATGGGATTTACGAGGCCATTAATTACTTCCTCCTAATTAAATCAAAATTAAATGCGAACAGAGGTACGTTTTCCTTATTAAAGACAATTAAACGGACAGTGCGGCTACGCAAATAAAATGAGCGCAGGATTTAAACGGAAAGCAAATCAAATAAAAAGCCTCCCCCGGAATGTGAGGGGTCTGTGCACGCTGGTGCGACTCGTAAACCAAGAGTTCATCAATTTTCTTTAAATATTAGCAACTTAATTAAATCTGCTCTCCTCCCCACTTTAATCCTGCCGTATATCTAAAATAGATCTCACCGCCCACAGGAGTTGGTCATAAGTGCTGACCCCATAATTCTATCTTTTTCAAAAAAAATTAAAAAATCCTACAAAATCCACATCCAGCTGACAGAAGCCTCCGGGGAAATTACAGTTCGGAAAAAGGATTAGTCAAAGTACCCAGATTTTATGGAAATGTTGGGGGGACTGCTTTGAGGGTGGTGGAGTGAGAAGGTGAGGAGAGAGGGGCCAGGTAGTACAGAAGGGGCAGGACCAGGCAAGCAGCTGTCTGGGGGGCCTCAGCTCCTATGGGGGCGGCAGGAGCCTGGCACTGGGTGAGTGAGGGAGGTGGTTGTAAAATAGGTTACCACTGGGCGCAGGGGTTCACCATGCCAGTGCTGTTGCTAAGCTACCTTTGGAATTCGACAAGGACGGATGGATGGATGCTCAGAGCGGCTCCCTGGGGGCGGGGGACCAGGAAGCAGTGAATGAACTGCAACCGTGGAGAAGTCTTTTCTCCTTGAGGAGCCAGAGAGACCGGTGTGAGTGCGCATGTGTGCATGCATGCTCAATGTATGTACACCAGCCACACACATGTGCGAGCTTGGCTGGAAAGGGGACAGGTGCTTTTTAAAAGCCCAAGTTCACTGTCCTAGAATGGAGAGAAAGCTGGTGACAGCCTCTCCCCAATTAGTGGTGAGAAACTAGGATGTCAAGTTACCAAGGTGGCTCTGGGGACTCTGGGCCCGGGTCTGTAGAATCTGCGTCGATGGTGTATCCAGGTGGTGCAAACGTGAGCAAGATGTACAGTTCCAAAAGCGGGCACTTACCAAGCACGAGTCAGGTGCTAGTCTAGGTTCCTACACTACCGCCTAGATGCCTCACACCACCACCCTTTGATGAAGGCCTGGTAACAGCCTCATTCAACAGAAAAGGAAACTGAAACTGAAGCACAGAGAGGTTAAACACCGTGGCGTGGCCAGGAGAAAAAGATCAGAAGCAGAGAGACAGATAAAGAGAGTTGGATTTGAGCCCAGGCCGGCCAGCTCCTGCCTCCCCGGTAAGAAAGTGCAGGGGGCAAATAACTGCAGACAAGACAGAAACTTCTCACTCTGTGCACAGAGCGATTCTCCAGGGGTGGCCCTGAGCACAGGGCAGCAGGGCTCGAGGTGAAGGACAGGGAGGAAGAGGCCTCCAGAAGGGAAGGGGAGGGGCGGGCAGGAGGAGGGGAAGGAAAGAAAAGGAAGGTCCTCGGGCTGCTTGATGCTTACAGCAGACTTGAACTGAAATGGGCGTGAAGCCAGCAGCAGGACTTGTTTTTCTTTTCTTATTCTCTCTCTCTCTCTCTCTCTCTCTCTCTCTCCCCCTCTCTCTCTCCCTCTCCCTCCCTCCCTCCTTCCCTCCCTCTCTCTCTTCCCTAAGGATTGAATCCAGAGCCTCTGCACTAAACTACACCTCCAGCTTGCTTGCTTGCTTGCTTGCTTGCTTTCTTTCGTCTATTTCTTTTGTTTTGAGACAAGTTCTCACTAAATCGCTACGTCGCCTAGGCCGAGCTCGAGCTTGCAATCCTCTTGCCCCAGCCACCCAGAGTGCTGGGATCCAGGCCTGTACCACCACACTGAGCAAGACTGAGAGGACTGAGAGGTTCGGTGGCCTGGTTTCTTGGTTGATTCCATCACCCTGTTGCTGGGTCGCTGCTTCGGCACGCTGCTCTCCGCTGTGGCCTCTCTCTCTTCTTCTCGTAGTGCAAGAGATGCTCCACGGTCAGCAGACGGTGCTTCCAGGAGACGGCGTGGGCGCCCAGCTTGTGCCTTTGAGGCACCGGAGTCTCAGTGGATAGAGGTGCGGGGGGGACAGGGCGCATCAGCGGCTGGCTTCTCTCTTCTCTTTGGGGCTTGGGGGTTGGAGGGGCCTTGGCAGAGCCCCAGCTGCTCCTGCCAACCACAGGGCTGAGCACATAGTGTGACACTTAACAGACGCCAGAGTCCCTCCCGCTCTCTCTGGGGTCTTCCTGGACTGCCGGCCTCTGCGTCAGCCTGGAGACCTCTGTCTGGTGTGGACCGTCAGGCCGGGGCTGCGCTGGCCCACCTGGGGCCTCAGAAAGTCCAGCTCCCACAGGCTCAAGGGCTGGCTAAGCCACTCGGCCACCCCAGGACTCTGGCCTCTCTGACCTCAGTTTCCTTGCCTACAAAAGAGAAGTATGATTCCTGCCTTGCCGTTTAAGGATTAAGTACTTTATCTGGGAATAATAAAAAATAACCACAAACACACACACTACAGGCCAAATACTTGAGGTACTGCGTTTTCTTTTTTAATCCTCAACGACCTCAGGAAGTGGGCTCTCAAGAGTCCCACTTTCACAGGTGGAGATGAAACCTCAGGGAGGTGGAGTCCTTTGTCCAGGGTGGCACGGGGAATGGGGTGGCCGAGCAAGGCCTCAGGCTTGGCTGCGCCTGCCCTCAGCCTTCGACGTCAGCTGCTGCATCCTGAGCTTCTTGCTCAGCGTGGGCCAGCAAACCCTCACACACACACACACACACACACACACACACACACTCACACACACACACACCCGTGCTTCCCCCTCTCCTGTTCTGGGGGAGCCACTGTCCTGGGCTCTGTCTCTGGGCAGCTGGATGATTTCGAGAAAAGCTGCGTACCCACCCTGCACCGTCGCCTTGCTCAGCTGTGAAGCCGGACTTCAACCACGGGCAAGGAGAGGGAAGAAGCTGAGGTCCAGGAGCTGCCTGCGTGTGAACCTGAAGGTTTGCTTTGACACTTCCCTCCTGTCCTTGTCAATGTTGCTATCCTACATCTGTTTAGCCTTCCAATCCTCAGATATTTTGGCACAACGGATGTTTTCCAAAAAGCTTCCCATTGCCAACCAAAACTTCCTGGAAAGCTGATGAACGGTCACAAAAGTCAGAGAATTGTCGGTGGATACCACTACGCTTTCAGTCTCCAATCACCCTCCTCTTCAGCACACCAAGGGCTGCCAAGTATCTGAATAAGCCAAGCTTCCTCAGGCCTCCGAAGCCTGAATAGTCTTCACATCAACTTGATGAACTCCTACTCATACATCAAAACCCAGTTTGGGTATTTTTTCTTCCATAGAGCAGTGCTAGGTGTAGTCTGTGAGTTTTTTTATGCACCAGGATGTCTGTTATTCTGCAGAGCCCCAGATGGCAGAGGCTAGATCTTACTTACATTTGTCTCTCTAATATCACACTTGGGCCTCACTAGGGGCAGAAATTGCACAGATGAATAAAAGTGCTATACAGTTCCTTTCACTCTTGGGGCACAGATCTTTAGCTAGACGAACCAACACTTACTTGGAGAGTCTGAGAAGATAGCTTTCATTCATTCGGTGAACAGAGGTTGGCTGCGCCTTGGGCACTTAATGGTGGGCACAACAGACACGGTCTGAGTCGGAAGCCACATTACCTGAACCACTGGGCAAGCACGGGCATAATTAAGACGTCATAAAGGGAGGATGCCCGGCCCTCAGAGGATGTGGTGCGGGGATCTGTCCTAGACTGGGTGCTCAGGCAGCGCTTCTCTGAGGAAGTGGCCTCTGAGACAGACCCACGGGGCAAGTCAGATGACTTACTGGCAGTGAAGAACAGGTCAGGGAAGAAACTGTGGCACAGGGGTGGTGGCAGGAGGGAAAGGGCATCGGGATGGGCACCAGACTGAAAACCACGGCTAGTATGGACAGAGGTCAGGCTGCAGGGACCGGATCTTCCGGTTCACCACAAGGAGTGTGGGCATGGCCGCACAGGCACAGGGGCTCCTGGCCTTCGAGGCAGGGAGGCCAGAGTTGTGTGTGGGGAGGTCAAATGGGCGCGCTGAGCCCTATGCGTACCTGGCTATTGTGGCACTGGGTTTGCCCACCCGCTCCTTCTTCTGGAGGATGCAGGAGGGGGAGGTTGCGCAGAGTGTGAGGAGTCGGTGGGGGCTGGACTCAGCTACCCCGCCTAGCCCGATGGGGCACAGCTGGAAGGGACAAGGGACGTGCAGGGGCCAGGGTCCCATACCGTACCAGAGCGCACCCTGGCCACAGCTGGGCAGCGCTGGGCCCCACTTTACCTTGCCCACGTACAGGGGCTCGGTGCCCGTGTACTCCTCCACCACGAAGAACTGGTTCCACACCCAGCCGCGCTTCACGCGGCCCGTGCCAGGTACACCGTCCAGCTGAGCCCCGGAAGACGACGACGACAAGGGCGCGGGCGTCCCCGCGGCCAACAGGCGCCCAGGCAGCAGAGGCGGCGGCGGCGGCAGGAGCAGCAGCAGCAGCAGCAGCGCGGGAGACAGCGCGGCTCCCACCCGGAGCGCCCTTCCCTCGGGCCACGGCCTCATGCTTGGCCTGAGCGGCGCCGCACCCCGGAGCGCGGACGGCAGGCACCAGGGCGCCGCGGCTGGGTCGCACGTCGCAGTGGCGCCGCGTCACATGGTGGCCTCCGCGCGGCCGCCAGGACGCCGCCCCCGACGGGGCACCCGGACCGGCCGCGGGGGCGCCGGGCTGGAGGGGGAGGGGCGCGGCCGCAGCGGGGCATGGACGGCCGCGGGGTCCCAGCCCGCGCCCCCTCGCCGCGCCCCCCGGCGGATCACCAGGCAGCTCCGGGGCAGCTCCCGAGCGAACCGTGCGCCATGGTCTCTGCGCAGAGGCGGCGGCGGAGCGGCCGCTCCTTCCTTCGATCCTTGAGGAGTAGGGGTCGTCGAGACACAGCCGGAGCCTGCAGCCTGCGGGGAGAGGAGACAGACCCGAGGGAGTGCTGCGTCGGACGGGGCAGGGCGAGTCTGCTTCCGTCCTGGAGGCTGGAATTAGGCACATCCTGGGTGCTTGGCACTGTGCAGGACGGCACAGACACCACGGCGACCTCCTCCTCCTTGGGGTCCTCTAAGGCGCACCCCAGCCGCGGATCCTCGCTGTCAGTGCCCTGGGCCCACCCGTATCTGTGCTCCCCTCTGTTCTTCCTCATCCTATCTCCCGGACCCTTCTTTCAGTCACTTCCCTAGGGCCACCACAGGACCAGCGACCTCAGGAGCTGTCTTCTTGTTCCTGGCTGACACTTCTGGCTCAATCCAGCCGGAAATCCCCTACCTGGGCAGCTTCTAGAGGGACTTTCAACATTCCCAGAGACCCAGGGCCAGAACGCTCCCACCCTGCCACCCCCAGATCCTGCCCTCTGCAGCAGCACGCACGAGGCAGTCCCCCAGCTCCTCTCCACGGTCCCCTTTTTGGACTGCAGCATTGTGGTCCCAGGGGGCCTTGCCTGGTATGTGACACTGGCAGAGTCACAAGCCCTCTAAGCTTGCTCTGGTATCTCCACATTTCCTCAGGGACACCTTTCCTCTCCCACTGGATCAGCACCATATCCAGAGACCCATCCATCTCTCCTGCCCACCCCTAGCAGCTCCTGCTTTCAGCAAGAAAGGGTCTGAGGAACTCCCGCCTACTCAAGCCCTAATGATGAATAATGGCTTCATGTGGGTGTTTACAGGGGATGGCCACGCACTGGCTCTCACGCTGTCAGGAGAAGAGGGCGAGAGCAGGTGAGGGGCTCAGGCCCTCTCTTCCATGCCCAGTGCCCAGTTGGCGCAGCCCAGTTGAACAACTCTGTTCCACATGCCAGGCTTGGTTGGCCTGGATGTTGGGAGCAAAGGTAAATGAGCCCACGTTCAGTGGAGTGGAAGGTGAGATTGCCACTTGTTAGTGTCTGACCTGCTATTAGTGTGTATGTGTGTGTGTCACCTGATCTGGGGGTCCTTCGAGGAGGAGAAAAGGGTGGGCATGCCAGAGAGGAGTAGGAGGTGAGTGAGAATGGCTGGCTAATTTAAGGCGCTACAGTGGGAACATGGACAAGTGGCTGGGCAGAGGGGGGAGGGGGCTGGCCTGTCTAGGCCGGGCCTTCTGAGGACACAGGAAGTGGCCTGGATTCCAGTTCTCAAAACCAAAATTCTGAAGGCTGGCACTCTACCCATTCTGCAGACAACTGACTCCGCTGTGCTTTCTCCCAGTTCCTTATGGGAGGCTCTCAGGGCAGGCAGTGTCTGTGTGAAGGCGAGGGTGACGGGGAGGGGTGGAAGCTGCATTCCTGACTGACAGGCCTGTGGGAAGGATGGAGGTGGTCGGCCGCCATGAGCAAACTGTCCCCTCTCTCCCTCTGGGTCCTACTCTGTCATCATTAGGGTCAGGAGGACCCAGAGCCCTACTGTGAGTACCCCAGCACCCTACGCCAACTCCTCCCCAATTGTCCCTGGTGGCCCTGCTCTGCAAACCTGCAATCCCCAAGTATGCTGCTGCCTCTGGGTGACCAGGCTCTGAGTCCCCACATGATGGGCGGGGCGCCTGGTCATAACAAGGCTGGAGTTACAGCAGGAGGAGACGCGCCCCGAGCCTTCATTTCCTGGAGCTGATGACTTCTCTGCATGCGTGCACCGGGAACAGCTCCCCTGGCTCCACAGCCTGTTCCAGGGCTGCATGGCCTGCAGGGATGTGGAGGGGAGGGCCAGAGTCATAGGAGAGGTTACAGGGAGGTGGTGCCACCTCTGGGGAGGTGGGCCAAGGGGACCCCCTTGTCCCCAGGCATCTGATGTGACTCTGCCACTGCTCTCCCTCCTGTCTTTTCTTTGTTTACAGTGCCTTTTCGAGGGGAAAGGGACACAGTGGGATGCAGTCTTTTCATTCATCAGCTGAAAATGCAAGCAAGGAGACAGAAAGGCCTTCCTTCCTTCCTTCCTTTCCTTCCTTCCTTCACTCCTTCACATACTTTTAGCATCATTTCTCTCTTTAAGACCGCAAGACGAAAGTAGGAGAGAGGCATTTTTTCCTCCTCGCTGTTCACTTACTCTCCACAAATATTTACCAGCGGTTCCCTGATGCCAGCCCTCCTGCTGGGCACTGGGGAAGTAGCAATAAACAAAGAAGAGCCCAGGTCTGGTGGAACTGTCCTGGCGGGAGAGACGGGAGAGACGGATGACGAAGGGGATGCTGAAGGAGTGAATCTACAGTATGGTTTCAGGGGGTGCCAAGTGTTAAGAAATTAGGCAGGAAACGGGAAGGGAGTGACAGGAGAAAGGGCTGGAGTGTGTAACGGAGGAGGGGACATCCGCGCGTGGGCCTCTGGCTGTCTGGAAGTGTGACAGTGGAGCCAGGCAGGAAGCAGCTCCATAGGGGCAGCATGTGCAAAGGTCCAGATGGAGTACACAGAGGTGCCCAGGGTGCTGAGGCACAGGGCGGCTCAGGTGGGCTTCAGGGTGTCAGGAGGAGACACACCCTCCGTGGAGGCAGCCCAGGGCCGAGGCTGAAGTCCAATGTCCCCTTCTGGGAAGAGCCTCAGAGTATCGGTCATAACTGCATACGTCAACTAGGGCCTGGAACCCTGGACCTGAGGGAGACTTTGGGGGTATGGGAAAGGTCCCCAGGGGATGCGGCCCAGTGAAGGGTGTGCTGGGCAGGACAAGGCTGCCCCCTGGTGCAGGGCACAAGCTGCCTTCCTGCCTGAGGGGAAGCAGGGCCCTCACAGCTTCCCCTCTCCCCCCCACCTGGGTCTTTCTACCTCCGCTGCCAGGTTCCCCCTCAGGCGGTTGGCCTGGCTCCCTGGCCGCCTGCCAACTCTTTGCCACTCTGCACAGGCTGCCAAGGCTGCCGCAGACGCTCCAGCCTCCTCCTCTCCCCACTCCCTGCCTTGCCTGTTCCAGTCTCTGTTCCTGGGTGGACCCTGCTCTGCATTCCATCTGTCCAGGGAGGGGGCGCTGGGGAGCCCCAGGCTGGACAGAGACTGTGACACTGTACCTGGCGGTGGCCTTCTAGTACTGCAGGT
>PVKN010005744.1:0-30041 GCA_004027915.1 Capromys pilorides | reverse complement strand
GGGCTTTGGTGTCTTGTTTTGGTCCCATTCACTTCTACCCTCCGATTTCTCCCTTCTGGAATGGCTATGTTTATCCTGTGCTATTGTATACCAGCGATATTTCCTTTTAATTTCTACAGAACTCACAGCTAAGAGATTTCTGGTTTTTCCCCCCGGCACTGGCAATTGAGCCCAGGACTCTGCACCTGCCAGGCAAGTGCTTCTGCCACTGAGCTACATCCCTGGCCATTTCTTAAGTCTTCAGGGAGATCTTGGAGATGGACTTGTCAGCACAGCAGGAGCTGTTAGGAATTTGCAACTGCTAGAGATGCGCTAAAAGTATGTCAAATAAAGATACACACACGTCTCCTGAGGGCCAGAAACGGGATGCTACCATCTAGATCTCAAACGGCCCCACAAGCCTGTGCTTGTCAAGTAGGTGGACAGACGAGGGTACTGCAACTGACTTGCTGGTGAGAGGCGGGGTCTGGACAGAGGAGACAGCCTCTCCTCTGCTAGGACCCTCTGCCATGCCGTCCCACACTGGAGCCCACTGACCAGGGACTGAAATGTGAACCCAAAGAAACCTCTTTTAAGTTGTGGGTGTTGAGTCTTCTACTCTAGCAGCAAGAAAGTGACAAGGACAGCTTGTGTCCCTCAGGAATGACCAGGAGTGCAACCAGAGGCACTGGGAGGGAGGGAGAACTGGCACCAGGGAAAGCACGGATGGCCTGTCTCTAGCACAGGGCTCCCAACTCAGGGGTCTCCCGGGGCTACACTGACAACAGGGCCTGCTAGAATACAGGAAGGGGTGGCTCCCTGGCCAGTGGAGAACCCACGCCTAAAGGCGGGACTGAAACTGGCTCTGGCCAAGCAGAAAATGCAGGCCCAGTGAAAAGATCTGTCTCTCTCTCTGTTTATGTGTTTTGAAGACAAGCCAGAAATGAAGATTTTTAAAACATTAAAGCTCCCAATGCTTACCTGTTGGCAACCAACCCGAATTCCTAACAATTCTCTCGAGAACCAAAGTAAAAGTGTCTGTAACTCTAATACAGCTGGCTGGGCACCAAGCTGAGAACTCGGGCACAGACGACAAGCAAAGCAACATCACAGGACACTCGCAGTCGCATCACAGCACATTCCCCTGAGGCTCTGCCACCACTCAGAGGCCACCAAGGTCCCCCCGAGTTCCTGAGTGCAAGACATGTAATATGCCTGGCACACACGGTGGGCATAGGCCTGCCCCAGTGGAGGGGTTTCCCGGGAGACCAGCAGGGGTGGGACCTCAGCTTGAGCTCTGGCTCCCGAGGCCCCAGGCAGGGATGCCGAGGCAGATACCCACCCCAATGCCCACGCCGGCCACAGCTCCTGGACAAGACCCGGTGATTCGCAGAGCCCCTTCTGGAGTCCCTTCTCCTAAGATCCTGTCAGGGTGAGAGACACGTGTGCTCTTTGACTGAAGGCTCCGACCTATGCCCCTTTTCTAGGACCTGACGGCCTCCCCGCCTCACTCTCAGGGGCCTGCACCCCACTCCCACCTCTCTCACGGGCCTGCGCCCCATCAGCATCCCTGTGCTGTCTAGTGTCTGGCCTCTGGGGTGCCCGGGGGGAGCTTCTTCACTTGTCTCCATGCCAAGCTCCACGAGTGCACTATGCACGGATTTCTCCTTCAACTTGGATGGCTTTTCACTGGCTAATAAGGCAGAACCTCCAGGCTCTAAAGTGGAAGAAAACAAGCTGGCACCAGGAAGACATTTCCAGAACATTCCAGAGCTGGCCAACTTTAATTTGGAAACAATTTTTGGCTACAGACATTCAGGTTTAAGGCACATTTCAAAGTACAAGGAGCCCTGTCACTGGCTGGGAACGGGCTTTTGCCTTGTGGTTTTTCAAGGGAAACAGAAAAAATGACTGTCTGGTCTTTTAAAAAAAAAAAAAAAATTGGCAAAAACAAAGTTCATGGTACTTGCTCACCAGATGTGGCTATTACAGTTGCAGGCCCTCCGTGAAGTTCACGGCTCTTACCAGAAATGTATACACCGATTAATGTGCACCGGCTGGGCAATGACGGTTAAAAAAAAAACGCCTCCAAGTAAGAATATAAAATCACACAACTAAACGGACGCCGAGGGTCTCAACCACAAGAAAACAAAGAATGACTGCCCAAGTCAGGAAACAAAATATCTACTCTATCGGCCTGAGGCGACAGGGTGGAGGAGAAGGTTCACTGAGGGAGCCCTGGCCAAAACCAGGCCTGTAATCAGGGTGCCCAGGCCAGGAAGGGCAGGGCTTAGGGACAGATGTGCACCTCGGGGCTACTGGCTGATTTGTGAGAAGCAGACGTCATTTGGCCGCATCCTGGCATTCCGATGCCAGCAGGGGGCAGAAGTGAGCCACCAGGGGGGTGGCTCAGTCGTTGCCCCCACAGATCTTCAGCAGGATCTTGCGGTAGTCCCCAGAAGTGTCTCCCTGGTCATAGGAGGAACAAGAACATGAGTTAGGCAAGGAAGACCCACTTCCTGCCTCCGGATTCTCCCTGGCTCGAGAGCCTTTGTGCACGGGCAGACCCATGGAGTCATGCCCCTATGCGTGCCAGAGTAGGCGGCCTGCACCTCGGGGTGCACCCCTCAGCCAGGCCCAAGCCCCTGTTAAAGAACAGAAAGCTGTGCTTTGCACCCATGATCAAAGGTAAATAAGCAACCCCAACAAAATTTAAAATCAGGGGCCAGCGAGATAGCTCAGCAGACTAAAGCACCTGGTTAGGCATGCTTAGGCAAGTTCAATCCCCGGCACCACATGCCACGTCAGCCACACCCCTAAGGTTGGCTGAGCTGGCCACAGAGTCCACACATAGTAGTATATGCCTATAATCCCAGCACTGGGGAGGCTGAAAGCAGGAGGAGCACTATGAGTCCAAGTTGCTTAGTGAGACCCTGTAATAGCCAAATATATTATAAGAAAAAAAAATTAGCCTCAAAATCACTACCTGGAGCTGACCTTTCCCCAGGAATTTTTTTTTTTTTAATTTTGTTTATTTATTTATTTATTTAGTGGTACCAGGGCTTGAACTCAGGACCTCGTGCTTGCCAGGCAAGCACTTACTCCACTGAGCTATCTCCCTGGCTCCTCCCCAGGCATTTCTGAACAACCAAACGGGTTCTACCAACACACACAACGTGTCCAGCTTGTTGATGCAGTACCTGTGTGGCCATCTGATGCTGGACACTGCTGGCACCTAGGCTGCCAGGTTTCCAGGAGCTCTGCCCTGCCTGACACCTTTGCAACCACTGTTGGGGTGTTGGAGGGTTCCCCTGATTCCCAACCATCTCCTCCCACCCTGGCTCTCGAGGAGCAAGGCCTACGGCCTCCTCTAGGCAGCACAGCCACTGGCACTGGGGAGGGGCTGTCCCCAAGCACAATGCTCTGCTCAGCAGAGCCACACTCCAGCATGCACACGGAGGAGAGTCGCTTCTTTCAAAGACCAGCCCAGCAGTGTCGACCATAGTGAGGCGGGAATGAGGACGGGGCCCAGTGACTTTTTCAATTCTGAAGTTCAGGAGAGTTCAGAAAGTAGCCGTCAGTCCAGAAACACAAGAGCCCACGGCCAGCCTGGCCCCGGAACAGTGAGCAGCCAGTGTGTGCCACACACCACTCTTGTTATCCTCACCTTAACCGTGGTGGGGGTTGGGGCCCCAGCAGATGGAAGCACAGTTAGCAAGTTAGCAAGGAGAAAAGTGAAGACCAGACTCCCAGGTGAGCCCACAGGCGCTGGCACAGAGCTGCTGCCTTACCCTGCCTTGCAAGAAATCAGTGAGCCAGACCTGACCTGCAGGGAGCCTCTGGGACAGGATTTCCCGCTAACGGATCACAGTTCCGAGGGGCTGGGACCCTTGGTGTAAAGGCCAACACCAAGGTAGGAGAGGCCTGAGATTCTGTGGATGCTGTTGAGGGCCGCCCCATGCAGTTACTGAGCAGCAGAGGCCAGGGGGATGCAGACAGAGGAGCGGCCCTGCCCTCAGGAGCTGCCGAGAACAGTGCTGGGGCCTGTCAGCACAGCCCTGAGGCCGAGGGCACAACTTCTGCACGAGGGCAAGCAGAAGGGAAGCGGGTGCGCCTGGGAGGTGCATGGGCACCGTGGGAGGCAGCCAGGGCCCGTACCGTGATGTCGTGGTACAGCGACTTGCCATACATCCGCTTGTACTCTGCTCTGATGTCCAGAAGGTCAACCTCGCTGCGGGACACCAAGATGCGAATCAGGGTCCGGTCCTTTGTTCCTGCTCCCTAAAGAGGCAGCCCAGGGGTGTGAGTAACAGGCCCTGCATCCCATCTCCTCAGCCCTCCCGCTCCACACTTCAGACCCCTGACCGAGTGTGGCCCTCCCTCACCCACTGCACTAGTGGGGTTACCCGCTGTGTTACGTACCCGCATGGCCCTGTTGAGCCTCTCAGCAAAGAAAGCTGGGGTGTTCTTGAGACATTTCACTGCCAGAGAGAAACACAGCATAACTACATCTTCAGGAAACTCTCAACCTAGGAGGCCATGGAGTACACACACCCTTCCCAGAGGCCTGGATGCCAAGCTCATCTCCGCATCCATCTCCCAACCCCACACCCCGCCTGAGGGTTCAGTTATCCCAGGATCATGACTCCGGCTCTTTGAAACAGAAACATGCAGAGCCTGTACAGCCATCCACTCTCTTTCCTGGCAGCCACTGTGACAGGAGGACAGGGAAGCACAGGGCCCTGAGGGAAGAAATGCTGAGTAGTGAACAACTGTGTTGCCAAGCAGGCAGGAGGGGCTGGATGCAGATCCCGTGACCCCCATGGGGACAGACCAGCTAGCAAAGTCAGTGTCTTTGGAATGCTAAGGCCACGAGCCATGCCAGAGGGGCCAGGGACAGAAATGAGGAGCAGTGTCTATCTGAGGAAAGCACCATGATAAGTATGGGCAGCAGGTATTCAAGGGGGTCCAAGGAGCACTGACAAGGGCCCCAGCGCAAGGACCCTGGTGCGTACATGGCGGGGCCGACCCGGAGCCTGCGCCCTGCTCTGGAGGCGCAGCTGCTGGAGCTCGGCCCGCTTTCCCCTGGAACGGGCTTGCTGTGCTGTTGCAAATAAAAATCTGCCCTGTGTTTCCATCGCAAACATCTGACAAGTGCCTGGGAGAGTATTTTTAGAGGGAACTCGGCAGGGTATGAGTCACCCTCCTCCGGGAGAGTGGCTAGGCACTCTCCCACCAGGGCCCACACTGCAGCGCCCCTCTCAGAGCCATTCCTATGACACAGGCAACATACCGCCATCCGGGACAGCTGGGCTCGCTGCGCCGGGGCCGGGAAGCAGCGTGAGGTCCCAGCATTTGCACACTCGGTTTTGGCAGTGCGAGTACTGAGGCTCTTGCAGTGCACCACCCCTGAGCCAGAGGACAGGGACAACCCCAGCAGCCGGCGGCACCCACCGGCCCCCAGGACACCTACCCACGGCCAGCATGCCCTGCTCCAGATCCCCCGACATTTCCCGGCAGATGCTCTTCTCAAAGTCTCGGCCTGTCATCCTCTGATACTCGTTGAAAACTAGGGGGGAACACAGAGAAGCACGTCACAGAATGAACTGAGCTCCCCTCCAAACCCACGTTCAAGTCCTAGCCCTGGGCACTACAGAATAAAACCGTATTTAGAGATAGTCTTTAAAGAGGCGACTGCATCAGCTCAAGACTTCTGGGGGGCCTGAGCTGGTCTGGTTGGTGCCCCACCAAAGGGCAGAACTGAGAACTGCCGAAGAGCAGGGACGTGTACACACGCACGCGCCTTGTCTCATGGTTTTGTTTGGTGTTTTGAGATCGGGTCTTGCTGTGCAGCCCAGGCTGGCCCAGAACTCTGAGATCCCCTACCCTTCACTTTCAGAGTGCTGGGATCACAGGTACACACTGCCATGCACGGCCACGACAGGATTCTTTTGTTTTACAACGCATACCTCCACAACCACTGTTTTTCATTTTCAGCACAGAGTCCACTAAGCTATGGCAACATGCAATTCTGTTACAAACAAGGCTCTGTGCTAGAAAACTCTGCCCCACTACAGCATATGTCAGCATGCTGAGTATATTTAAGACAGGCTAGCTGGGTCCAGGGACACAGGACTTGGGAGGCTGAAGCAAAGGGCTCACCGTTCAACACCAGCCTGAACTACACAGTGAGACCCTGTCTCAAGAAAGCAAAGATGGGGGACCACCCACTTGGGATCCTCCCTTCGTTGTCCCTCTCTCAGACAGGAACTTTCTTTCCCCTAATAAATACATTCTACTCATAAAAAGAAAAAGCAAAGGCGGCCATTACTGCTCTCCACTCAGAGCCCAGTGGACCCAAATCCATGCCCTCCTCTGCCTCCCCTCCTCCCTCCTCATGGTACCCTGTCCAGATCCCAGCCGCAGGGCACGGCACTGTGTCACAGGCTCCTCCTGGCTGGCCCTACGGCACCCTACCTGACACCAGTGTTGCCACTGCTCTCCACAGGAGCCATCGCCCAACACAGCTGCTGCTGTGTGTGTGATTCCTGACTGTCCCCGAACAAGGGGGAAGCCCGGCGAGGACAGGCCTCCCGGTAGTGGTGTCCTCCCTGCACCCTCAGCCCCACTCCAGGATGGGCACATTGACAGAGTTGCCCATGTGTGGACCCCGAGCAAACAAACAAGTTTCCCACAGCTGTGTCACGTCACAGTGGAGCCCCTGGTGAGGTGCTCCAAGGACACTCTCAGCTGCATGGCCCTGCACAACAGCACAACACAGCCAGCCAGCAGGGGCCTTTAGTTCCCTTCCAGAGCTCCTGCCAGCCTGAAGCCCTGGGTGGCATCTGGCAATTCACCAGCAGGGGGCGAAAGCAAGCTCAGCTCCCCCTCAGCCCTGGAAGGCCTGGACAGCCTTACCTGCCACCAGGTGGGCCCGGCTGCGGGAGCACAGAATGGCGTTGAACTTGGACTCGTCTGTTCCCAGGCGGTTCTCCCCGGCTGCATACAGCTCCTGCAGGATAAAGGTTCACAGGCAGTGGCAGCCTCGTCCCACACCTAGGCTGCCCAGAAGAGGCGGGGCCACACAGAGGAGAAGGAAACGGAACCAGTGCCCTGGCGGTGGAAGCCAGAAGTGGGCAACCCACATCCCCCTGGGGCAGCAAGGGGGATTCTGAGGCCGGGGGAACTCAGACCAGAAGAACCACGGCCAACTCGGGGTGCTGTGGGAAAAGAGTGGGCTGGGCTGAGGGGCCAGAGCCAGGCACCGAAGCAAGCACTTAGCAGTGGGAATGTGTGAGATGACGAACATTCCAGCAGCCGACAGAGCACACATGGACATTCCCTACTCCACTGGCCAGGTGGGCCCAGGGGTACAATCTGCACTTGCCTGTTAAACTTCTGAAGGTCTGAGCCCCAAATATTTTCCAACTTGCAACTCGGCCCCAGTGGCCTCTAAAAGGCCTTCAAGGCCTCAGGCAGCAAAGGGCTGAGTACCCAGGACAGGTACTCAGAGGGCTCAGATTCTGCAGGCTGAGGTGAGGGTGATGCAGGCTGGGGACAGAGGAGGAACAGCAGGAGACCCCTGCCCTCCATCAAGGGTGGGGAGGTACACAGCTGGTGCTGGGAGATGCACAGAGCTCTAGGAGCTGCTCAGCTGCCCGGACTTGCCCCTGTGGCCCTCAATCATGAGGAAAAAGGGGAGAGGTCAAAGGCTCCGCACTGAGGTAACAGCTGGTTTACAGGCTCTTAGCCTCCAAAGCTTAGTAGGCAAGGCCAGCTCAGCAGCAGGCAAGCACAATGTCACTGCACCCGAGGAAGGTGGGATCCAGAAGGGCTGTGACCGACCCGTGGTCACAGCCAACCAGCAGCACGGCAGCGCACAGAAGCAACGCCATAGCTGCTGCTCCTCCCACCCCAGGGCACTTTCTTCTTTGAAGCAAGAGGCTGGGGGCCACCCGGGTTCAGGATGCCAGGTGCGGCGCCTGCCCACCCACTCACCTGGACGTCTCTCTGGACGAGGGACATGTCCACATTTGTGCTTTCATCTCGGTTTCCCTGAAACGAAGCAGGGTGTAGGGTTGAGTCTACTCCCTGGAGGGATGTGCCACGCCATCCCCCTCTTCTTCCTGCACCACCCCCTCCAATCTCCTGCTGCAGGAAAGGCACCTGAGAGAGGGAGACGAGGAGCCGCTGGAAATGCCCCGACGTATCGCTGCGAATGGCCTCCTCCAGGGTCTTTTTGTGTTCTGTGAGGAAGGCACAGGAGGGTCACCCTGTTGCTGCAGGCCCGGTCACTCCTGGGCAGCAGCAAAAAGAAGGCCCAGGGTCCAGGGCTAAAGGAGACACGTGGACCATAGGTCCTTCCAGGGACACACACACGTGGGCCCAGGGGGCTGTCACAGCTGTTGGTCGGCAGGTCACATGCAAGCTCTTCCCGGCCAGCCCCTTTTATTACCCGCTCAGTTAAACTGCAGGCAGGGCAGGGCAGGGCAGGGCAGGGCAGGGCAGGGCAGGGCAGGGCCTCAGTGCAACCCAGCAGGCTGGGAGTGGCAGGAAGTAGGTAATGGAGGGTAGAGGGGCACAGGGTGCAGAGGGCGCAGGCAAGTCCATGGGGTGCAGGGGCCCCCGCACCTGCTTTGTAGGCTTGGTTCAACTCCCGGATGTGCTCGTTGCTGCGGGAAGCCAGGATCTCGATGAGGCAGGCTTCATCTGTGCCAGCGCCCTGCAGGGGCAGAGAACACAACCGACCACGCGCTGCGACGGACGCCCGAGAGAGAAGGGCCAATGGGGCTGCCACAAAGATGAAGTCCCTGCACTGCCAACGCTGTCACCGGAGCGACTGCCCCTGGGAAGGACCAGTCCTGGTCTTCCCCACAGACCAGGAACCCAAGATTCAGAGGCACAGCCACTGCCCAGGTGGGGTCAATGCACGCCAAGTTCAGCCCTCAGATGAGATGACAAACAGCTGGGAAGATGAGCCCACAGACATCAGAATGGCGATGTGGAAACACCAGAGACCCCAGTGGACTATGGAGTGTGTGAAGAGCTCTAGGACAGGGCAGCAACAGGAAGGGCAGAGGAGTTACCAGGCTGGACAAAGCAAGAAGGCAGAGGACAGGGTCAGCAGCCTGGCTTCGAGTAGGGGTCTGAATCTTGGCTCCAGGGCTTACTTGCTGTGTGACCTAGGGTTCAGTTACTTAGCCTCTCTGTGCCTTGGGCTCCTGGTCCATAAAACAGGACTGATCCTTGCAGGAATCATGAGGACTGAGTGAGTTAAGGCATGGAGAGCACTTTGTTCGGGTCAGGAAGGAGGTATGACATGTGTCAGCTATATTCATGACTTCTGCTGCCCAAAAGCTACCCTCAGATTACTCAATGTTTACAAAAGGTATATGTGCCAGCTCTCCTTATCCAGGGTCCCAGCACACCCAGGGGCACCACCAACCCCCTGCTCCCCGTGGGAAGCCGAGAGAGGTAGAGACTGCGCCAGCTTTGCAGGACCCTAAAGACCTGATAAGGTCCTGGTCACAAACGAGCTCAGGGGGAGACAGACAGAAGGCACTTGAGCTGTCAGAGGCACCCGCTGGAAGCCTACAGGACAGATAGCTGCGGCTGGGTCCCCCACGGGGCAAGCGTGGGGCAAGCACAGGGGAATCCTTTCCTACAGCACAAGGACCCCACGCAGGAGCACACGGAGCAGCAGCAGTACAACCCCACAGCCCCCGGCTTCCTCCCGGCTGCGCATGCGTGGACACGGGGACACGCACAAGCACACGTACACACCTTGATGGCCTCCTTTATCTCAGACACGTCGAATTGGATTGGGGTCTTCATCAGGGCCAGGATGGCCTTCTCAAAGTTCCCCGACAGCTCAGATTTCAGGTCTTTAATCAAATCCTGATTAGATACAAAGAAGCCAATACTGAGACTGCACAGAGGGGGACCCAGGAGAATAGGCTCCACAGTGGAGCAGCGGCAGCGGCGACATGGGCCTCACTCTGGCCAAGAAGCCGGAGCTCAGGCCCTGCCAGGACTCTCTTCAGAGCCTGCACCAGCAGGGGTGCCAGGGCGCATGACGTGAGGCTGGTCGCCTGCTCCACGTGTGCTCAGCTTTCACTCAGGACTCAGAGTCCAGCAGCCCCTTTGCATTCATTCTGATCCGAGAGCCTTTTCCTCCCGAAGTGCGTGTACAGGAGCAAACCTCCCCAGGTGCCATGAAGGGAGACAGGCACGGAAACTGAGGCCAGCAGAGGAAAACAACACACCCCCGATCTCGAGAGCTATGGCACAGCCAGGGCTGAAATCCCCAACTCTGGGCACCTGTGCCAACTTCAGTCCCCATTGAACCCAGGGACTGCTCCCTTGGGGCGTCGCCCAGACTGGCGCCACCAAGCGGTAGCAGCAGGAAGTGCCTCGGACAGCTCCACGGCCCTCTGAACTCCAGGCCCCCCCAGCTCCTCCTGCGGCACAGGCCTCACCTTGCCGTAGGCTGTCTTGAAGGACAGGCTGATCTGCTGCCGCTGCTTGCTGGAGCGGCTCCCCAGGCAGTCGATGATGGCCTGTTCGTTGGTCCCTGGGGAGGAGGAGTGGGAGCCACAGGGCCAAGCGGTCACTGGGTACTCTGCGCCTTGCCACACCCTGGCAGGCAGCCTCCAATCCTCCCAGGTGACCCAACCACACCTCCTCTACTATCACGTCCCCCAGCCCCCGGCACCCCTGTGAGACTGCGCAGGAAATTGGAGTGGGGGTGGGGGTCACCAACCACCCAGGGTCTCTCACCGAAGCCCTTCATGGCCTTCCGCAGGACCTCGGCATCTCGCAAGGGGTCAAAGCCGGAAGCATCCGTGATGGTGCCTCGGTTTCCATACTACAGACAGTCATAGGTAAGAGAATCTGCAGGCCACTTCCCTCAGCTCACTACACCCCCCCACCCCCCCACCCTCCCATTCTGCGATAAGCAAGAGCTGGGGTGTGTGAAGGTGCAGGCATGGAGAGGCTCCTCACGGGCTCCGTGCGAGGCTGTGCAGCACGGCGCTGCGGACCTTGCACCAGTACTGGAGCCCGGCTGGCTCGCGCAGCTGGGCATCTCCGCAGCTACATCCTGGCCCCAAGAATCAGTCCCACACCCAGCTCCTCCAGGGCTGACAGTGGGCCCTGGGAAAGGCAGGCTGCAGGAGCAGAGGCTGCTGCCTCTCCCCCATGGGACAACGTGGGGCACACTGGGTGCTCGTGACAGGGCCTGGCTTGCCCTGCGGCCTAGGAGGTCCACACACAAGATGTTTCCATGGTACACAGCCACCAGGCCGTGCTGTCTGCCTGTGCCTTGTCTTTGGCTAACAGAGACGCGCTCAGAGAGCAGACAATAAAGGAAGGATGGGGTGGGGTACCCTCTGTCTATAACCAGTCACCCAGCCCTGTCAGCCCTGCTGCTGGGCCAGCTTGGCCCTGTAACCATGACAATGAATTCTAGGCTCTGCAAACACAAACTGCTCTCCAGAAGCAAGCCAAGATCAACTTGGGGTGCTGCCGACAGCCTTCCCTTCTCAGAACCCATCTGGGAAGGCACATCACGGGGGTGCAGGGCCTTGGGGCCTGGAGGCTGGTGGCCCTGGCGGCTCTTACAGGGCACATAGCCTGGTAAGTCACAGCAGAAGGAGGGGCACTGCCAGGCGTTCCGACCCCATTTGCACTCAGATGTCTAATCAGGGGCAGGCGGCTCCCTCCACCCCTGGGCAAGGGACCCAGGAGAAAGGGATGCTACGCTGAAGTTCCTCCCCACTGCCCACAGCCTTGCCAAGGAGCTCCAGGCGCTGGGTTCAGGTCTGGACCAGCACTCACCTGGGCTGGGGGAATAGCAGGGGTGACGGTCCCGGACCCGGGATATTCCGGGTAGCTTGGCATTGGCTGCTGCCCTGGGGGTGGCATCGGTTGCTGCCCTGGAGGTGGCATCGGTTGCTGCCCTGGAGGTGGCATCGGTTGCTGCCCTGGGGGTGGCATCGGTGGCTGCCCAGGGTAAGTCATTGGTGGCTGTCCAGGGGGTGGCGCTGGTGCCCCAGGATAGGGTGGATAGGAGGGCATCCCAGAGGGTGGGTTTCCTCCAGGGGGTGGGTACATTCCAAACGGTTGCTGGGGAGGAGGGGGCTGCCCGAAGCCACCAGGCGGGACTGGAGGATAGCCACCCCCAGGGGCTCCAGGGTACAGGTTGGCTCCTCCGAACGTCCCCGACATGTTGGCCGCCTGCAGGACACAAGGCAGAACCTGAGACTCACTGCAGGCCCGCAGGGCCTTGCCCTCTGCCCTCCCCTCATTCCAGAGCTCAGAACCTCCACAGAGTGCCAAGCACCCACACTGTAGCCAACACCACCTCACAAGGTGTAGCCAGCCGGGGCTCTGCCTAGGCTCCTTCTGCAGCCAGACCATGCAGCCTTTCCTGAGCCCACGGACCAAGACAAGAGTTTACAGCCCCAGAGGTACAGGGGCCTCTCGTGGGCTTGGTGGGACCCTAACTTACCGCTCTCCTAACCACACACGCAGGTCCTAAGGCTTGGGTGTACTCATGCCCACCCAGAACGAGGACCCAAAGCCTGAGCAGGTACCTGGGCTCCCCTGGGCTCCACTGCTGCCCACAGCACTCCAGGTCCGTGGCACCAGGGGGTGTGGCAGCCCCACGGCATCCAGGTAGCACTCCTGCCCTGCTTCAGACTCTATGTCCCATGCTGACCCCTACCTTAAAACCCTCCCCCCACTCCACTGACCCGACGTAACCTTCTCACCAGCTCTTCCTGCTCCTGCGTGCCTCCATTCTCAGCAGCACCCCCAAGGTAACTCTGCCACTGTCCCTGGCCAATCAGCCAGGGCTGAGACTCCTGTTTATTCTACCCACAAATTCCCAGTGCCTAGAAATGAGCCTGACACCAATTTGGGTGGGTAATGGTTGCACTGTTTCCAGTAAACACACACTTGTGTTTTCAGATTACAAAATATATTACTTCTATTTTTTTTATTTTTATTTATTTCTTTATTTAATTTTAATTTTATTTTTGTTTGTTTTCCTTTTGTGGTGGGACCGGGGTTCAAACTCAAGACCTTGCACTTGCCAGGCAAATGCTTGTGCCATGGAGCTATCTCCCGGGCCCACTACTCAAAATATATTACTTTTAAATTTTTTTTTTTTTTTTTTTTTTGTCTTTTTGAGACAAGGTCTCGCTATGCAGTTCAGGCTGGCCTTGGGCTTACTTTTGTAGCCCAGGCTGGTCTTGAACTCACACCAATCCTCCTGCCTCAGCCTCCCAAGTGCTGAGGATTACAGGTGTGTGCCACCACACCCAGCTAAAAAATATATTACTTTTAAAGCAAAACAAAAAAATGAACGTTGGGGACAGGTCTGCCATATTCCCACCCAGAACCAAACCAGAACAACTCCCCTTCTGTGGACACACAATATGCCTGGGGACACTCACAGCACACACACACACACACACACACACACACACCTTCCTCAGGCTTGCACTGTGCCCATTCAGTGCTCAACACATTTCCACCAAGACCCCCACCCCACCGAGCACCTGAAGGCTGCAAGGACCCAAGGAGGCCATGTGTTCAGTGCACCTCCTACCCCTTAATTTATGAGAGAGCTGAGGTCCACAGAAGACACTGGGCAGCTGGCAGAGGCCTGGTGAAGACACCCCCCTTCCACAAGGCAGCGGGCACACTCCACACTCGCGGTCACTGCCGGCCTCAGGTCACCAGCTGTGTGGCCAGGCCCCAGGCAGAAGGACAGACTCACCATTCCCGAGAGGTAGTCCTGGTTGAACTGCCCTGCATAGTTGGCCACGTTATCCAGCCCGATGGGGGGCCCACCGCCAGGGGGGTAGGCAGCACCCCCCCAGGCACCACCACCTGAAAGTGACACCAAGCACTCAGCCCCAGTCTGTCCCCCACCCAAGGGAGGAGGTGGAGGAGCTCAGGAAAGGAGGCGGCACAGGGCCTCGGGCCAGTGCTACAGAGGACAGAAAGGCCCGGTCAGAGCCACGAGGCTGCTCCCTCGTTCACTGCTGAATGCTCAGTATGGAGCAGGAGGACAGACACAGGATGGCTGCTCCAGGACTCTGTGCTGGGCCCGAGACAGTGGCAAGTTCCAGGGCCAAGGATTCACAGAGCCGCAGACACAGGTGGGGTCCACCCAGCGCAGCTCTTCTTGCTATGAATCAGTAACCCGAAGGGAGAGGCAGGATGACAGGTTGGAGGGACCCTGGCCTGGTCCCGTGTCAGGGGAAACATGGACTCCAGCCACTGTCCATAAGGGGACAGTGGTGACAAGCCTGGCTCTGGACCAGCAAGCCAGTCACATCCCAGGGCTGCTGGCTACTCAGGCTTGAGTCCTGCAGAGTGGGCAATGCCCAGATGAGCCTGGCCCAGTGCTCAACCAGTGGCCACCGAGACCCACCGGATGGCGGCAGGCACCACGGTGGGGCTGAGGCTGCCCACAGCACTGCCCTTCCTGAGGCACCTGCCTGCCCTCCCCTCGTTGCTGCTGGGGGCGGGCAGCAGTGCTGGCAAAGCGGACAGGACAGAGAGCAGGCTTCCTGCCGCCGAGTGGAGTGAGGGCGGTGCTGACCCGTCAGCCACCAGAGCTAACCAGTGTGGCCTTGCTGCAGCTTGTCCCCTGCCTGCTGAAGGGGAGCAGGACCAGGTCCAGCGACCCCAAGACTTCACTCCCCAAAGTGAATGACGACCAGGAGCCCCAAGTGGGAGGGAAGGGAGCAACTCAGACACCCTTACGGTGACCTCAAAATGGTCTCTGTCTTCCTTCATCCTCCTCCTTTCCTGATCAAACGGGACAAACAGGACAAAGGCCTCCTGAGAGGCAAGACCAATGTGGCTCCCGGGCCAGGGCCCATTAAACTGCCCAGTGCATCCATTTCCCCGGGGCTCTAGCTCTTGGACCACGGCAACACTTTGGGGTACACCATGCCTGAGGCCTTATCTGTCTTATCTGTGGTACCCAGGACAACCCAAAAGGAGAGATCCCAGAAGCCATTTTCCAAAGGAGGCCACCAAGGATTTGTTTGTGGTTACTGACTAACAAACATGGCAGCGGGACCCAGGCCACCGGAATGAGCTGAAGCCAGGCCCCTGGACCGCTCCCAGGGTTCTCTCCTCTCGGGAGGCAGTGCCTGGGGACTGTGGGGAGTAGCTGATTCCTCCACCTCTCACTTAGGACCACCAGAGCCCTCTTACCTGGTGCAGGTGGGGGGTAGCCGCCAGGGGGTGGGGGATAGCCTGGGTAGCTCATGGTCAGACCTGAAAAGGAAGAGACCGTTGAGACCGTGCCCAGGGTGCTCCCACCCAGGCCTGCCAGAACCGGATTCTGAGGAGAACAGAGGCCACAGGTGCCAAGGCAGGGGCAGCTGCGCAGGCCCCCTTGGTGCAAGGCAGTTTGCTGCCCGCTCCTGGCTCCTCCTCCCTGCTCCTCCTCCCTGCTCCGGCTATGGGATCCCCGCAAGACCTCCCCCAGCTAGGACGTCTGGACCAGGCCCTGCAAGCACCACGTTTGCCGGGATTCACCAGTCTCACACCTGAGCCTGTGAGTTCCCAGCAGGGGAAGCTTCTCTGCCCTAAAGAGGAGTAAATTTCGGTCATTTGCAAGCAAACGGAGACACCCTGTGACCACGTAAGTGAAATCAGATGCACAGGCTTAAATGCCACGTGGTTCACCTTATAGGACAAACCCTAAGTATAAATAAATCAAAGAGCATGACACAGATGGCTAATAGGAAACGGGAGTGAGCCCCTCTTAACAAAAGTGAGACGGAGGGGTAGGGCTGGAAAGAACGCTGCTGTGTGCCACCCACGCCTCCCGGACACACGTGCTGCAAACACCCGCCAATCACAGCCCAGCAGGCACGGCCGCGCGAGCACCTGCTCTCCAGAGCTCCCGCGTAGCCCCCCCCCCCCCCCCACTCCTCTCCAGCTCCCGCAGCTCTCCCTGCTCCAACTGCACAGAGGCACCCCATCTTGGGGTGGCCAGGCTGCCCTTCTCACTCTCCTTCCGTTCCCCAGGCTAAGTGGCCTGGCCAGGACCCACAAGAACTGAAGCTCTGAGAGTACGCTATTTCGCGTCCATCAGTCAAAGGGGCAGAGGTCTAGAAACCAGGGCACCGGTGGGACAGCTGGTCCTAAGTCGCTCTGGACACAGATCCTCAGCAATGGCAGGCCCATTCAACAGCCCTGGAGGGGACCAAAGCAGCGGTGACCCGTACGCTCTTCCTAGGCAGCCACCTGGGCACCCCCACCCCCAGCGCAGCTGGCTCCTCCTCATGCAAATCAGTCACCTGATGTTACACAGGTCAGTCGCCAGTCTCCACTCCCAGAGCGTCTGGGTCAGAACCAGAATTTGCAAGAAAAACCCAAGTAATGTGAGCCAGGGCCATGCCAGACCCTGTCCACACACCAGGCTTGCCCTCGGTGCCCCCCCTAGGGGGTCACTGGTGCGCGAGGGTGCGCTGGTACTCAGCCCCAGAGGCCATTTGTTTTGGTCAATGGGTCCAGCAGTGCCCCCAGACAAAGCAGTGGTAAGCCAGTGACCACCACCCCCAGTGGGCGTGGTCGGATGGGGCACAGTGCTGTCTTTCCGCACTAAGCACCGGCCCAGGGCGCTGCCCTGGAACACAATGGCCAAGCCTCCTGGGGCCAGCTGAGTCTTCAGGGAGGCATCCCCTTCTGCACACCAAATTTTAGCCAGACCGAGATTTAAATGTAAGATGGCCCCACATCCCAAAGAGATAATGAAAACAGAACCCACACAAATAAACTGAGGAAAAAATTTTCCAAAAAAGTCCCAACTACTCAGAAGGCTGAGGCAGGAGGATCACCTGAGCCCAGGGTTCAAGGTTTGCCTGGGCAATAGGGATCCCATCTGGAAAACAACAGAAAAGAGAAAGACCAACAGCCCTTAGAGAAACTGCCAAAGGATTTGAATAACTTTAAAAAGGCCCAATTTAAACTCAGGTGTGGTGGCACACACCTGTGATTTCATCCCTCAGAAGGCTGAGGCTGGAGGAGCATCACAAGTTTGAGGACAGCCTGGGCTACAAAGTGGAGTGTAGGGCCAGCCTGAAGTGTACAGTGAGACCCTGTCTCAAAAAACAAACAACGAGGTCCATAAGGCTGGGCACTTCCGCGGACTTGCGCTGCCCCCTCCAGCCCAAAGAGCCACACAGCTGGTGCTCTTCCAAGATGAAAATAACTCACACAGGCCCCATTCAGACCGGCAGCCAGGGGAGCAGCCCGCCAGCACGCATTCCCGGGAGGGCTCTGGGGAGTTTCCTGGCCTCTGGGCGAGCCCTGTCCTGAAGGGCCTCCCTGGTGGGGCTCATGCTTCTGCCAAGCTGCAGGGTCCCCGACTGCCCCAACCCCATTTCCAGCCTTCCCCTTTCTTCCACTGTTTTGAAAGCACCAGGGGCTATTCCGGGCCTGTTCGCACCTCTTTTTTCCAACCCTCTCCACGGCCCAGGAGCAGGACCACGCCCTCCCGGGTTCTCCCGCCCCTTCCGCTGGAGGCGGGTTTTCCCCTCTGTGGAGCCAGGCTGGAGGAACCCGTGATCCGGGCATCTGATCAGCACTGTCCTGCGGTGGCCCTTAAGTCAGGCTCTGGCAGCTCCCTTGGGCCGGATGGGCACAGTGCTCGAGTACCTGATCTAAGGACCACGGCAGGGCGGTGCTGATCAAATGCCCGGATCACCGGTTCAAGCAGCTGTTGTTCCCCCCACTCTGCCTCAACCCAGCCCTCGGGAGGGTGGTAACCGTTCATTTCTCCGATGAGAGGCGGGGCACTGGCAGGGAGCCTGGGGTGCCCCTAGGGCCATCTCCTGGTCAGAGGGGACCCAGCCCAGGCTTCCTCTCTGGGACCACCCATCTACCAGCAGCTGTGCGCTCACTTCCCCTCCCAGCTCTGCCCAGCCCACGTCCTCAGCTGGTGACAAAGGCCGGCTGATCTCACTCTCTCCCAAAGTGTTGCTTCTCTCCCAAAGTGTTGCGTTGTTTTTCTTTTTCTTTCTTTCTTTCTTTTTTTTTTTTTTTGCGGTGGGGGGGGGAAGGGGTGCAGAGTTGCTCAGACTCATAGTGATCCTCCTGATTTCTGCCTCCCTGGTGCTGGAATTACAGGCATGCACCACCACACACAGACTCCATCACCGGTTCAGCGCGCCCAGCAGCAGGGTCCGGCACAGCATGCAGTGCCACGGATCGAACCCTAGCCCCTGCACTCACATAAGCAAGTACTTGGTCCACTGAGCTATCTTGCCAGCCTTACGTTGTTTTTCTAAAGGAAAGGTTTAATTTGTCTCAGGTCTTCAGCATTATTAAGTATTCTAACTCCCACCCTGATGAAAGCAGTCACTTTTTTCCTCACAGGCAGCTGGCTCCCAGGAAGGCTTCAGCTATGAGCACCTGCCTCTGAGGAGCCTCCACCCTCTGGTCCTGAACCTCGGCACACAATCACGGCGGCCGGCCTTCTTTCCTCCCGGGGACTCTCTCCTGCAGCTGTGACCTCCCCAACTAAACAGGAGGCTCACTGAATTCCAGACTGCCAGACCCTACTGGACTCTCAAGTCCGCAGGCCTGGGGGTGCTGACAGCAGCCCCACAATCACGCTTCCAGGATGCTGAGGCTGGAGCTCGAGCACCCGAGGGCCGAGTCTCACCTGGTGCCCTGAGTCCCCTGATCAGGGAGCCCAGGAATCTGAGATGCAAACATGCACACGAATCCCCAGGAATCCTGATGTCATGGTTCTGCACTCCACACTTGGGAAAAACATTCTTCCAGTCCTTGGACGCTCTGTCTCTTGGGCCCCTACAAGGCTGATTGCTCTACAGCTATGCACCTGGTATCCTGGTAAATCTTAAAGGCGCCACAAGGATGCCAGGCAGAATCCCCAAAACAGTGTTTGGGGACAGGAGGCGATAGCCATCCCAGCACAGTGGGGAGCCTGGCATTTCCCCACCCAATGGTGGGAGGGGAGACCCAGGCCTCCAGTCAGCAGCAGGACTACTAGTACCTATCTGAGGTCCTGCCTGACCTCTAGGGACCAGAAGGGGAGGGCCGTCCAAGCCTGGCACATGGCGACAGGAGTGGCCAATGCAGAGGGCCAGGAGGGGCTGGCCCTGGGACAGAGCACACCAGGAGCTGAGGCTGAGAGGTGGTGGCCCAAGCACTCCTGCTGCACTCAGCAGCAAACCCAGCAGGCTGGGCTGCAAGGGGAGAAGCCTTCTCGGGATGAGCCTGCCGGGGTGCCAGACATTGCGCGCTTGTCTGTCAGTTTTTATTCTTTTTTTTTTTTTTTTTTTTTTCAGTACCACAGATTGAACTCAGGACCCTGTGCTTGCCAGGCAAGCACTTATTCTACTGAGCTATCTCCCTGGCCCTTTTTTTTTTTTTTTTTTGTCAGTTTTTAATATTAAATCTTTGCTTTGACCACAAAGCTTGGTCTACTATTCCAACCACGCAGCTGTGACAACACTTGTATTTTCTGAAAAGGAAAAGATCCAGTGTGGTGATGTGTACATGACCCCAGCCCCTTGGGGGGCTGAGGCAAAAGGGTCCTTTGAGTTCAGGGAGACAAGGTCCCCTGGCAAAATAGTAAGCCACATCTCAGATACCAAAGTGAAGAAAAGATAAACCACAGCATGGCAGGACATGTGCAGAAGACAAGCATCCAATAAAGAGACTTCGCCAGAACAAGTAACTCTTAAACCTCAATGAGAAAACAAACCACAATTTTTTTAAAGTGGGAAAATGGCCTACACAGAAACTTGGACGAGGAGCATATGTATATGACAAGCATATGCTAAGCCACGCGCCATGTCACTTAAAACTGCCAATGAAAACAAGTAGACACCACTACACACCCATTAGCCTGGCCCAGGTCCACACAGCCACACCATGAGATGTGGAGAGAGTAGAGGAAGAGGAGACTCATTTGTTTCTTCATCCATTCATCCCGGGAGGGCGTACAAACTGACAGTCATGCTGGAAGAGTCTGGAAGTTTCTTAAAAGCCAAACATTTATTAAATCACCCAGCAAATGCATTTGAAACCTACACCCACACATAAACACCTGCACCCAGATATTTGTACAAGTCAGTTTTCGGTCACTGTGACAAAATGCTTAAGATACACCACTTACAAAGAGGAAAGGTTTGTTTTGATTCACAGCTTTAGAGGCGTGAGCCCATGGTCAGTTGCTTCTGGGAGGAGGAAGAGATGATGGGGAGGTAGAGTAGGCCTGGGTCCGGATGACCTAACTTTCTCCAGGCAGGCTGGGAATCCCAATCATGAGGCAGGCTGGGAACCAACCCTTAACTTGGCCTATGGGGAACAATCCAGACCCAACTGTAGCAGCATGAGCTATGGCTTTATTCATAACTGCTAAACTTAGAACCAAGACCCACTTTAACAGGCAAGTGGCCACATAAACAATACACTCAGACAACGGAACATCATGCTACAGCAGAAAGAAATAATAAGCTTTGAAGCTCTGAAAGGACACAGGCAGACGTGTATCACATACACATTACTAAGAGTAAAGAGCTGATTGGGAAAAGCTGTAGATTAGCAATGGTAGTGGACTGCCAACCGGTGGTCAGCTTATTACACCCAGCTAAACTGAACCAGCGTGGTGCTGCGTGTGGAGAGCCCAGCTGAGGGGTGTTGCCAACAGCGTGAGAGGCAGAACTAGAGAAGCTGTTGGGAGCTCCTATTGCTCTTGCACTATTCTGCCGGGGTACCTTGTCAGGCTGGTTTTCCTGACAAACTTGGCTGTTGTCAGAGAAGGAACTTGGGCCTCGGATGGCTACGGTTCATTTTGGGGAAGCTCTGGTCCTCACCTTGAGCATCAAGGCTGTGGAGGGGAAGGTGGTGCACTGCCCGGCCTCCTGGAGAAGCTTGTCACACTGGCTTTCCTGATGGGAACTCGGCTTTCCTCACCACTGGAGGAGGTCAGAGCCGCACCACTCCTGAGGACAGCGGCGGCGGCGGCAGTACTATTCAGGGGGAGCTTTGGTTCTTACCATGAGCACTGCTTTCTGATTCCAGCCTGGATCCCTCAGCCTGCTACCACAGGCCCTTCGTCCCACTGGCACAGTCCCCCTAGCTTCCCCCACTGACCCCTGGGTCTCCCCAGCATAGATCCGTGAAGTGGGCCTGCAGGAGACACTGTCATGGGCTCCAGGCCTCCAGTCAGACTTGTGGGAGGCACTGTTTTGGGCTCTAGGTCTTCAGCTGGACCCACGCAGGACATTATTGTGGGATCCAGGCCCTCAGCTGGATTCTTTGGTCTTCAGTGTGTGGGCAGAGCTCCTGCACTCGTTGTATACGATTCATTGGGTGATTAACAATCCTATAGAACGTGTCCTGTACCGTATTATTTCCTCTCCCCAAACTCCAAACCACGACAGTGATGGCAACGCTTTCAGAACTTTGTCTTTTTTTTTTTTTCCTTTTCTACAGGGTCTCACTACACAGCTCAGACTCATAGTGATCCACCTGTTTCCTGCCTCCCAAGTGCTGGGATTATAGGCGCACGCCTGGACTCCATTGCCGGCTCAGCGCACTTGAGAGTGGGGCCTGCACGACAGGTGGGGCCAGGAATCGAACCCTGCCACTTGTGCTTCCCTAAGCAAGCACTTAATCTGCTGAGCTGTACCACCAGCTTAGAACTTTCAATGATCCGGACAGCCTGCTGCAGCACGCGTGCCATGGGTTGGCCACCACAGCACAGACTGTCAGATTCCCAACCACAGGACATTCTGGCAATGGCAAATGGTGATGAGAAAGGTGAATGACGCCAAGAGTTGGGAGGAGGAAGTAAAATGCAGAGGAATGTGAGGGAAATGAATCTATTCTATACGACCCTGTCGTGGTAGAAGCACCCCATGCCACATTACTCAAAAGCCCATGGAACACGGGACACACACTGAGGCCTGTGGCTGGCAATGTCTCCTTGATGTCCATTCACAGAGGTCACCAGCCCAACGTGTGGTGGGAGGCGGGAGATAAGGCGGAGCTTTGGATGGGGGGCGGGGGCATGGAAGCTCTGCGGTTTCTGCTCAATCTGGGAGCATCCCTACATGTATTTTATTTAAAAGAAGGAACAGAGGACATACGCAATTTGGGGAAAGCCAGAGGGAACACAAAGACACAAGGTGCCTCCCTCTCCTGGAAAGGTGAACTCTTTCTTTCTTACTCTTTTTTGAGATAGGGTCTTTCTCTGCAGCCCAGGCTGGCCTCAGACTCACAGCAGCCTCCCGCCTCAGCCTCCTGAGTGCTGGGGTTACAGGTGCCTGGTTCACGTAGGCAGTTCCTAATGTACAGTTCAAGTCAGCCAAATGTAAATATGTCTATGGTTATGTACCTGTGTGTGTGAATGTGTGCTCAGCTTCCACACGTTCTTACATAGAAGAGACTTACAGGAAAGATGACTACGTGTGTGGAAAGTCTTCGCCCAGCTTCGCTGTTAGTGTGTATGCTACTGTGACACAAGCAGCAGCAGGGCCATGCAGGCTGTGGGGACTGGGCTGTCTGTCACTCATGAGGTCTGCGCTGCTCAGTTCAGGTGAGGACTGGAGGATGGTCAGGGTGGGAAACCCCACCACCGGCTCACTGAAGTGCCGCAGGACAGTGGTGTGGGTGCGGAGGATGCTGGTTTGGTCTGGTTTTCTTCAGTCCATCTTCACCCAGGTGCCTTCCTGGTGCCATCTGGAAGCTGAAGAGCCAACCCAGGCTGCTATGAGCAGCTGTGGCCTCCGCACACTGCCAGGCCCAGCTAGGGGTCACTGGGCAGCAGAATACAGCTGTGGCATGGAGCCACTGCAGGATCAAAGCAAGACAAGAAGCTTGTTTCTATTTAAGGAAGTCCAGTTCCTAGGCCGGCCAGATAGCTCAGTGGATTAAAGTGCCTGCTTAGGCAAACATAGGAACTGGGTTTAGGGACCTGGTTCAAGCCCCGGTGTGCCATGACAGTTCCGTTCTGCTCAGACGGCAACTAGACTGGGCACAGTGGCATGTGTCTGTAATCCCAATGCTTGGGAGGCTGAAAACAGGAGAATCACTATGAGTCCAACCTGTGTACTAAGACCCTGTAGACCCTGTACTAAATATATAAAAAATAAAATAAGGAAGTCAAGTTCCAAGGCTCTCACCATCACGGATTTCAACCAGGGACCTGCAGCCGGGCCCTCCCCTCTCAGGTCTTGCCTGTCCCACGGCAAGACGCAGGTGCGGCCCACAGGACTTTTCCTCCTCCTAGGTCTAAGGAGGAATCCAGACCAGGACCCTTTCAACTTTCAACCCGAACCCTAGACTTTCAGATTCACAATGGCCATGCTGGAAGGTATCTCGAGGCTGCCTAGTTCCACCTCACTTGGTTTTGTAGCTAAAGTACAACAGGGACAACAGTCAGAAGACTGCTAGGGACAGGGCCTGTGGTGACCCGTGGCCTACAGGCAGCTGAGACAAACCCTGCCTTCCTCCGGCAACAGTGCCACATCACAAAACCAGTGCCCACTCCACCCTGAGCTGGGCCGGCGTGTCTGGTCCTGGCTGGTCCTATCATTGCTACCTGCTTGAACACGCCTCCTCCACGGGTGGAAGACGACACTGCTAGCACTGTGTGTTGTTTTTAATTAGAGCTGTTTGCAGTACACAGTGACGGCATTTATCATGGGGAGCTGGTACCCATATAGAACACACCTAATCATTTTATTTTCCTAGCAAATGACCCAGGGCGGTCACCACCTCTGCTCCTGGCCTCAGGGCCTCAGGGCCTCAGCTCCTACCACTTCCTTCTTGCCGGTCAATGCAGCGCTTCCGTCCCAGGCTCTCAGCCATGGCAAGAGGGAAGCCACGCTCAGCCTGACCCCTGATCCCCACACCCTCGCGCTCCAAGGCGCTCCAGAGCTGGCTGTAGGAGATCATTCCAGCTACACGTTTTCACCTCTCTACGTAACATAAACATAATCCCACACACATACACACACCCAACAGGAACTCTAGTTAACATTTAGCTTCTACCACAGTCTAGAACTCTGGCACTGATCCACCTCAGAGAAGACGCCAGAGCTTCAAATGCTTGCAGGGTACCTGCTGGTAGAAGTAGCCCTAAAAACAAGCCACGCCGGGACTCCTCCAACCCCTGAACCCACAAGCTCTTACCGACCGCCGATGCTCCTAGCTGTTTGCGATCATTTTCCAGGTTGTGCTGTCTTTTCATAGACCTTAAGCAACAGGGGCAACTGACCACAGGCTGGGACCTCTGAGGCTGTAAGCCAAAATGAACCTTTCTTCTGTTTCAGTTGATTACCTCAGGTATTTTGTTACAGGAACAGAAAGCCGCAGGCAGAGCACGCTGGCCTTAGTTATGATGGATTTTCTAACTACCGGGTGGAGAAAGCACTGACAGGAAACTAGTGATGTTTTCTTTCCATTCCCTCCATTGGAGGCTCAAGGAGTAGGCATGCCACAAGGCAAGTGCTGATGCAGAGCTCACCTGAAACTCTGGAGAAGAAACTAGAGTGGGAGTTGCAAGAGCGGACCCTGAGCCTGCAGGAAGCTCCAACCTAAGGTAGCCGGCCCTGTCCTCACAACTTCGGCTCCAACCTGGCACACAGAACCACCCTCCACTTCCCACCTACCCTGCCTGATCAGGTCCCTGGGGCTGAGGGGACAGAGTTTCCACCTCGAGATGCCAAGCCTGCAGGGGAACGACTTGGCCCCTATCATCTGCCTCTGCAGCAGAGTTCTCACCAGCCTCAGCCTGGGGAGGCACCCCACGGCCTGCCCACAACAAACGGGCACCCAGGGCCCAGCCACGGTCAGACTCCGATGCCAAGGCAGGATTTCCAAGGGCAGGAAAGTGGACAACAAGGTAAGAGGCCAGAACATAGCCTCCACTCAGGGCTCAGGTCGTGATCCTTGTAGATACCAAGGCTCTATGACAGACTCAGTGACAGGGACAGAGAGGGCCCCAACATGCTCTACATCTGTGGCATGGTCAGTATCTGCTAGAGATGGGACATCCGTATCCCCCAAAACATACCTGTTAGTAAGTATTCTAAGCCCAGGTGTGCTGGTGTCAGGAGATAGAGCCACGGGGAGGTGGCAGGGCCAGGGGCGCTCGTGACAGTACCATAGACAGCGGAGGTCGGTGGAAACACCACAGGAGGTCACGCAGGGTGAGGCTCTCGAGAGTCAATACAAAACTAAACACACATCCCAGCTGTGTCCAGAGGCACACTTGTGAGGTCAAGTCTCACAATAACAACAAAATGACCAGGCCCAAGAGTCCCCTCCAAGGATAAGTGGTAATGCCCAGCCCAATAAAATCTAATCAAACATCGGCTACCTTGGTACAGGGCCAAGACGCCCAGGCCCATTCCTTCCTAACTAAGTTCCTTGTTCTTTCCACGCACACTTGCTGTGTGATCTGCCTTCCCACTGCATCCATACAACCCACTGTATTGCAGCCATGCTTCTATCTTACTGGCTGTCTCCCCTGTTGCACCCACCTCACGATTTTGCTCTATGAAACTTCCTCTGTAAAAAGGGCTCCACAGCAACTCACTCAGGCACCCTCCTGCCTCTAAGGAGCTGTCTTTCTCAATAAAACTTCCTACTTTTCTTTCTCTTTTTCTTTTTGACACAGGGTCTGGCTATGCAGTTCAGGCTGGCCTTGAGCTCATTTTTGTAACCTAGGCTGGTCTCGAACTCACATCCGTCCTCCTGCCTCAGCCTCCCAAGTGCTGGGATTACAGGCGTGCACCACCACACCCAGCAAAACTTCCTACTTTAACCTCCACTATTCCTTAGAATTCATTCTTCGGGGCTGGGGATAGAGTTCAGCAGCACAGCCCTGGCCTGGCAAGCACAAGGTCCCGAGTTCCAATAGCAAAACAAAAGAATTGATTCTTCGATTTTGGGGAACACACGCTCGGCATGTATAGCATCAAGCAGGTTGTGTGTGAGTTACAACACTGCCCGATACCAACTGGAGGTCCACTAGTGGTTTCTATCAACAGGACTGATGCCCTTACAAAATGGGGTCCCCAGACAGGTCACCCCATGAGCCCTCAGTGAGAAGGTACCACCTCTGAGCCCAGACGCAGTCACTCAGCAGACAGCAAACTGACGGATGGCCTGTGACTTAGACTGCAGCCTTCAGCATGAGCGGTATGTCCTGTCATTCAGTCCACCCAGGTTACGTTGTTGGGTACAGCAGCCCCAGAGGACTGCAACAGCGCCTGAAGAAAAATGCACAACCCCAAGAGGTTGGTGACAGGGCTGTGCCTGTGAGGCCAGCTGGGCCACAGGGCAAGACGGTGTTTTATGTCACCACTTCCGCATGAGGACAGCTGTTGTCAGGTACAGAGGGGACACTATCTCCCAGGAAGTCAACGAGACAGCAGCAGACAGTGGCTGTGGCTGGTAGAGGCCACCCTGGCAGAGGATGGCACCCACTCCAGCCCTGCAGCAGTTGTAGGCATCTGCACAGCAGCAGGCCCTTTCAATGGCTCCCCAAAAGGAAGGGGGGGGGTCCTCAGGCCCCTCCCTCATGAGAGCCACAGAGGTCACAGAGCAGTCACAGGAGACCCTGCAGCTCTGCTGAATGCATGCTGCCTGCAGCCCATCAGCTCTGGTCCCGTCTTCTAACACTGCTGCCACCGCCCAGGACACACAGGGTACACACAGGTGCAGCAGCAGTGACTCCAATTTCAGCTCTCCCACTCACTCGCTGTGTGACCTTGGACCCATCACCGAACCTCTCTGCCTCTGCCAGGTTCTCTATCTGTACAGTGGGGGCGGGGAGAGGCATGACCTGCACCTTACCCTGTGCTTGTGAACATCAGGGCACTAAAGCCACCACCACGTAGCACACAGCCGATGGTATGTACTAACACACGTACTTGTAGGATGCGAGCCTTGCTAATCGCCTGAGCTGGCCTCCACTTGCAATCCTCCTGTCTCGGTCTCCCAAGTGGCTGGTGTGTACCACGGAGCTCAGCATCTGTGTGCTAATAATTTTAACTCCTTCCCTCAGCAGCCTGGGAGCCAGTGTCTGGGCTCCGACTGCCACTTGCTGTGTGACACTCTGAGACTCCATGCTGTCCACACAGTGCGACTCGCTCCACTTACCCTTAAGTACAGTGGGGCCTGAACGTGATAAGGGTTAAGAACAAGCTCTGTGAAGTCGGGGACCGCTACCTTCACCTGACCAATGCAGCTGTTAGAGGGCAAGGGGGAAGAAAGACAGGGTCAGAGACCCCAGGCACTAAGCAGCCCCGCCTGTGTGTCCCTCTCCCAGGTGAGGTGCATGACTCACTAGCACTGAAGGCCCGGGGATGAGGATGGGTCAGGGGAATGGTGGAGGGAGGGCTTTGCAAAGCCCAAGGCTAAAATTCCTTCAGAAATATCCCAGACAGTCCAGACCACACCCGCATTCCTCCCAGGCCTGGCGTGGCAGAAGGTGCTGTCCACTTGAGTGAGGGGACCAGCCATGAGAGAAGGACCGGCCTAGGCTAGCTGGTGAACACAATCAAATCACGAGGGGCTTACAAGTGAGACCACTGCCAGTGTAGCCTGAGGAACAAACCACACAGTGCAGACAAGTCTGAGTACAAGAGGGTGCCTACTGGCTGTGAAGGAAAGGCTACGGCCCAGCAACATGGTGGCCACCAGAAGCTGGGAAAGGTGAGGACAAAGATTTCCCTCAGAGCCCCAAGAGACACAATCCTGTGACACTCACGAGACCAGATTTCCAGATAAAACTGTAAGATGAGTCACGTGGTGCAACGGACAGCAGCCACTGCTGGGGACAGCGGGGTGGCTCCCCAGCACGTTCAGTACAAAACCACCCTGTGACACAGCAAGCCCACTGCAAGGTCCCTGCCTGGGAACAAGAGCCGGGCCTCAGACAGGCGAGGCACATGCTTATTCCCAGCGGCATCCCTCCCAGAAGTCCACGTCCAGAGATGCAACTCCAGGTCCAACATTGGATGGACCCTGGATGAACAGAAGAAAAAAGGAGGATGAACAGATAAAAAAACGTGTATCCATACAGTGGGACTGACTCGCCTCGTAGAGAAAGTCTGACACATGGGACAGCGCAGGAATCCATGGAAATGGAGGATGCTATGGGAAATGAGCCAGCCACAAGAGGGTGGTCACGGCATGACTGCCCTTACATAGGGCCAGACAGGTGCCTGGAGCCCCGCGTGGTGGCACACGCCTGTAATCCCAGCACTTGGGAGGCTCAGGCAGGAGGATCGGTGCGAGTTGGAGACCAGCCTGGACTACAAAAAGTGAGCTCAAGGCCAGCCTGAGCTGCATAGCGAGACCCTGTCAAAAAGAAAAGAAAGGAGTCTCAGCAGAAGGGTGCCCAGAGATCCTTCTATCTAGAGACACATAGGAGAATGTGGCCGTCAGTGGTGGGGGACACAGGTATTATGAGCCAGTCTGGAAAAAAGAGAAAATTCAGAAATGGCTGGGATGATGGCTGTGCAATATACTGCTGAACTGGACACTTCAAACTACCAAGATGGTTAACTTTTATGTCATGTATATTTTAACCACAGAAAAGTTACACGGGCTTGCAAACACCTGTTGTGGCAGGAACAAAGAACAAGCCCAGAGCGTGTATCGCTCCTCTCCGCCCTCCAGCTCCCTCCTGTGGTCTCTTGGGAAGCCTCTGCCCCCCTGGCACAGAGCTCTGAGGAGGCATCCACGGGCTCAGGCTTCCTCGAGGGAAGAGTTTAACCATCGCCACCACGAGAGAGCCCTTCCAACAGCACAAGAGGGGCCAGGTGCTCGCCTCCTCCCCACTGCGGGGAATCAGAGCTCAGCACAGCTGCCAGCCTGTATCACAGGTCAACAGAGTCGCCATGGCCACCGTGAGTCACCTCGTGAGACTCGGGGCACCTGGGTGGGTTGTGTGGCCAGAGGAGACACACCCAGCCAGCCATGCAAATGCACTGCAACAGGAAAAAGGCAGGCTAGCAGCAGTCTGGTCTGCACTGGCAGGGCAGCGCCACTGATGGGCCACTGGTGACACCAGGGTGACAGAGATGGCCCTCAGCAGTGACTCAGTTCATTCCACCCACGGAGGTGATGGGGCGTGCCCTGGCCATATGGCATGAGCCTCACAAGAGGCTGGCCAGGACCCTCCTGCCCCCACATCAAAAGCACCTCCTCCCAGGGCAGGTCGCATTCTTAGACCACCCCACCTGGGGTGTCTCTTCTGGTTCCTCCCATCAGGGGCTGCCTGGAGCCTGAGGGAGGAGTTGTGCAGTGCTGGGGAACAGGAGCCTCTAATAGCAGCACTTTGGAGATACAGTGGCTCTCAACTCCTGACCCCTGGGGCCGGGGAGATAGCTCAGCAGTCTAAGCTCCTGCCTGCCTGCCAAGCACCTAGACCTGAGTTTGATCCCCAGTACCACATGCCATGCTGGCCCAAGCCCTAAAACCCGGTGTGGTGGCACATACTTGCAATCCCAGCACTGGGCAGGCTGAGACAGGAGGAGGACTACAAGTCTGAACCGGGTAGCAAGATCCTGTATCCAATAAATAAATAAAATAAAATAAAATCCTGAGCCCTGCCCACTGCTCACCCCTCCAGAGCCCCCACACTGCCTCTCAGCTCTGCAGCCTGCCCTGCCCGTGTACACAGACAGCACAGGACCTGGCGACTGGGCAGGGAGAAACGGAAACTGAAGAGGAAGCGAAGGAGAGAGGAGGTGCAGGCTGAGGAGAGGTAGGGGATAAGTACTGTTAATACCCTCAGGCGCGTAAGGGAAAAACTGGATCTGTGAGGCAAAACGAAGATGCTATAAAAAGAGAACGGGTATTGAGAAATTGAAAAAGGAGGACTAAAGTTAAAAATGCAACAAAGAAAACACAGACAAGTCAGGAAAAGAACGACAGAACAATGAACGCCAAAGATAAAGAAAATGAAAGATGGAAGTTTCAGTATCTGACTAAAAAAGGGCTAGGGAGAGAGCTCAGTAGAATAAGCA